>SDVV010003454.1:0-21360 GCA_016164225.1 Gammarus roeselii | reverse complement strand
TATATCCTATTTCCTTCATAAATAACATATATCCTAAATCTTATCTATCTAATACCTTCACTAAAAGCATATATCCTAAATCCTTCACAAAATAACAAACATAGAGTCACTAATTATCCAGGGCGATTCTTGTAGCACGGTTCTTGTAGCACGGTTCTTGTAGCACGGTTCTTGTAGCACGGTTCTTGTAGCACGGTTCTTGTAGCACGGTTCTTGTAGCACGGTTCTTGTAGCACGGTTCTTGTAGCACGGTTCTTGGACACGTACCTACTACTAATAGTGTTACATAATCATCAAGAACATGTAACTAGTATTGGAGAACGTATATAAATAACTCCATTGATATATATCGATGAAACTGTATTTTTTAGAGCTTTTACTCATGTATATATGAATGAAGCATATATTTCGAGCTTTCGGGACCGATATATGAGATATATGAAAATAATATTCAATAGTAACACAAGCTAGTGAGTGTGATTTATCATACTTATTTACTTAGTTTTTAGGGTCTCCAAATCCCTTTCAGTTATCTTGTGCAATTGATTACATTCCTTTGAGTGTCATCAACCGAATGCATTATTCTTCCAGAAATATGCCATGTATCGAAATCGCTGGTGATCAATCAAGCAAATCTCCAATTGTATTTTAATTCCACGTGATTGCTTCTACATCGCATTGAAACCTTTAAAGCCATTCAGCGCATTGAAACCTATTCCACCCTTATTTCAATAAAAAAAATCCACTGCTCCCTTCACATCATGGTTCAAAATTGTGGGTCAAAACACATAATAAACTTCATTTTTTTTCACAAATTCCGATACTATTCCAAAAATAAGTAAAGAAGAATATGAATTTGAACTTTTAGCCATGTTCAGGTAATAGAACTTTTGAAATAACCGACATGAAAGCCATTATCTTCAGACGACTATTTCTCATTTCCGTCCGGCGGTCACTTCAGTTCTTCTTCATTACAACGGCGGTGATCAAAAGGTCGAGCAATAGACGGTAAGAATCGAATGCTGCCAACACATTTTGAGCTTTAATACTCATAAATTACGTCATTACGAGGCACCCACATCATTAACATTCAAGATCCACCCATCCTGGGGTAGATTTCATCACTAGATTCCCTTAATTGCTCATCCAAGAGGCTGGGTCATCACTCAAACTAAAGTTACTGGAAAAGAATCAGTCGCTGACTAGATTTTTTTACAGTATTTTTAAATTTTGTGACTGAGGAGTGAAGCTCTTGAATACTAAAGCACTGGGAAGAATTTGTAGAGGTCGATATTTCATATAAAGTATTTAACATTGCGCTTTGGAGGTACCCAACAAATCGAAGACACGCGAAGCTGTAGAGGAAAAGTAAAACTTTCCATAATCTTATTTCTGTTAGTGGAGTTACCGAGAGTAGGATAAAAAAAAATCAGTGGGACATATTTCGATCGGTTAGGTCCTTCACTAAGGCCTAATAGAAAAGATGGAGGTAAACGGTTATAAGTGGACACAATCCAAGTTGCTTTTGGGCCATAATCAACAGTACTGAATATTCGAATGCAAGGAGAATTAAACGGATTTTACCTATCAAAGAACCTCTTAAATTTCCTTGGGTCTGACATCCACCTTATCAGATGATGATGGCGACAACTTGTTGGGGACAAAATTTCGATTATGATCTGGATGTTTAGTAATCAGATATTTCAACATCCAAGTAAAAATTTTAATGAATGTGTATTTAAAAATTGGTATGTACATATACATTTAGATGATTTGAATTATAAGTTTTATTTAAACGAATTAAAGCCTTCTAGGTTCGTACTCGATGAAATCATCTCTCCCACCTGTTTATGTGAGTCGAGTCCATTTGTTCCGTTCGGCGCCTCAATTCGTTTATCAATAGAGGCTTACAAAAAAGCGTTCTGAGGCTCCTAATGGACTGCCCGATGCATTGTAAGGCCCGATATTGTATCTAGGAACAATTTCTATGGAAGTTAGTTATTTTGGAGTTGAAATTTGTACTGATTTATTGGTAAAAGTAACTCGTACAGTAAATTGCCCAACACCTGTCGGCTGATGTCCAGTTATGATGAAAAATATTTGGAAAGTGTATTAGCCTCGGATGATTCAGCAAAATAATACCGAAAAGGAAATGTGATTTATTATACTTTTGTTTCATTAGTATACGACTAAAAATGCATAATGTTTGTCTAAATAATATTTGTTAATGTTGCCTATTTAAGTACTTTTTGTTAACCATGAAGAATTCCACCCCACTAAGCTAGAATAATAAATGAAAGTTGATAACTGGTGTGAGCAAATAGGTCGTATAGCTTGAGTTGTCTGATGAAGTTCCACCAGTCAGTGTTCAACCCATGTAATTCGATAGTCAATAAGCGGTTCTAAGATAATCTTGCATTCTGTGTTTTTCTCCTATTGAAGAATATGATGGTGAGGTATACAAAAAAAACGACTGACAAATTTCGTTATTCCTCTATCCGAGTGTGCGCATAGTGGCATACAGTCCTATCGTTGTGTCTTCCAATGGTTTAACGTCAAGCGTCTGTACGAAAGTGGTACACAGACAGGAGGTCAGCACTCAGAAAACGGGTCCAGTTGATTGATATGACCTCACGGGTATTGAAGCGATTGCTGCAATAGGCACGGCTGATGAATGAGCCTCTATGTTGATGTGTTTCTTTTTGTTATCCACTTTTTGGTTAGCATGTAATGTTTTAGTATGGGGGGCATCTGTTAAAACGAAACCAATATCTGTATTTAAAAGCTTTAAATGATTCATAAGTTGAAATTTGTGGATTTTCAAACCGATTAATATGTTACAGCAGTGCGTCACACCAATAATAATGTATTTTTTTTGGATATCATAAAATATTTTGATGTGTTTTCGAGTACTGAATAAGGCATTCGGTAGGATATTTTTGATCTATCTAATATAGTTAATGTAGGTGTCAATCATCCAATGCTGATGAGGAGCATAACGTGGATTGGACGTTATGTTTAAAAGCAAATAACTGTCTCTTGATTCCCGGTAACCATCTACATGGTGAGCTACATAATTCTGAAGTTTCCAGTAGGCTATCCCTAAACATCAATGAAGTCCGTTTTGTTTTGATTTCACTTATACCACTTTGACTGAGCCACCCATCTATTAGATACACCGAGTTGGGTTGGTTTTTCTCACAATAAATATTAACCTACGGGGGAACACCCACGGACTTATCAAAAACCTATTCCCAGTAGAGGTCGGGTTTACAGTGGACTCCATCGCTGCTCATCGAAGTATCACCAATCATGTGGTGTCCACATTTTCGGACTGTTTGGCTAGTGAAGGAATGAAACACAAAATGAAATATCAAGAGTTTGTTTCACATCTTTCTTGGAGAGACAAATTGTCAACGTGAAGTTTCACGTCATGAAGGGGCGCAAAAAGTGCGCCTCCAACAATCAATAATAAATAATTGTGGATATAAAACTGAACAGTTCATGTTCCGCAATTATTTTCGGACAGTTCAGCCAAGTTTCGCGATCTACTCTAAAAAAGTTGCATACCGCCCGTGTTCATATGAATAAATGAAATTGTAACTTCGCGGGAGGCGTTCAAATTTTCTTTTTGCTTGTGCTGCG
Organism: Gammarus roeselii; assembly: GCA_016164225.1. Taxonomy (NCBI): domain Eukaryota; kingdom Metazoa; phylum Arthropoda; class Malacostraca; order Amphipoda; family Gammaridae; genus Gammarus; species Gammarus roeselii. The sequence continues at coordinate 17,715 of SDVV010003454.1, read as the reverse complement.
AATGGCTTTCATTTCATGGGAAAAAAATATGGGTTCCATGGATGAAATATCGATGGAAATCGGGATAGTGGATAATTTCTTCACAGGTTGTGCGACAGGAAAGTTGGGAACAAGATAGACTCTTACACAAAAAAAATAATTTCCACGTCATCATGATTTCAAAACAGACGTCTTTCGGTAGAGTATTCTGCTCTTGAACAGGGGACATGTCTTGCTTTGTTATTTAAATTCAGTAGCTTTATCGACAGAGTATATATTCCATGAAAACGTGATCAGCACTAGTGATGTTTGTATTTGTGGACATAGATGTCTTCCGTAAACGCAACCAGCAATATAATTTTTATTTAGAGCAGAGTTTAATGTGAATACCCGTCATGAATGATGATGAATAGCAACACTACCAATTAGATGCATTTGACTTCAAGTATTGTTTATCGCCCTTCATTTGTTATACCTTCCATAATTACAATTTTCATGAACATATAATCAAGATCATAAGATTTTAGGATTTTACTGTGAACTCCTACGGATATACTATTGGCAATGTACAGCACTGAAAGCCACTACTAGCCCTTATAAGTGTATTTTTCTTTCAGTCAATTCCACTGAATAAAAAATATACAATGCATAATGCCCTGGCTCGCCTTATTATACATGTTGCATACAAATAATTTAGGCATTACAATTTTCAGGGATTTAAAAATTTCAACGTTTTTTTTCATTAATACACAATTCGATTTACTCAAGTTTTTTCATAATATCAACTTCTACGAAGCCAGCAACATAACGGTATGATTAATAAATCCTGAATACTACATGAATTGATCTCAAGAAATTTTCAATTTGAATATTCCCTATTCGAATTTCAGTTTGATGATTGTAACATTGCAATGTCGATGTCAGTGAATTTATTGACAGTGATTTTTATAACCAACGTGATCAAAATTTAGCCCCATTAGAGTCCGTCAAGTTCATGTTAGAGATCTACGAGTAGCATTTCAGTGCAACGAAGAAATAGCTTATGGTACTGAGTGCGCCATGACATGGCGAGTCGTGTCGTCTTGAGGTGGCTATCATGACGTGAAAGGCAGTCAGTGCCCTCGGGTGGCAGGTGTTCTACCCTGTCTTTCCAGTAAAAAGTTGTCTGCACATAATCAATATTTTGTAGGTATAGTTTTATATGTACGTTTTAATTGAACCTATTCTTGAAACCCTTCTTCGCTGGAATTCATAAGTCAGGTGAACTGGAAATGTATAAATTTTGGACCAATTTATTAAAAATTAATGTTTCTTCAACAGTAAAGCATGGAGCTTGTCAACACTGGTGAATAATAAAATTTAATAACAGCTGAAATGTTGGGTTTGAGTGGGAACAAAATATTTCATTAGACAATGTTCCACCTGCTGCCAAATACCTATTAACTCGTAATGGTGTGGTATACCTTAGTGCCCCTCTTTCTGCATTACTGTTGATCTAAGTTTCAGTATTTGCTTTGTTGTAGACGATGAATTCAACAGCAAACGCCCTCTGTCAATGTCTGAATTGTAGATTCTAGATGTTTTTCTTAGAAAAGAGCAGACTCTCAGACAAAATACAAACAGAGTAATGCATCAATCGCATATAATTTGACTTTATTAGGACTCCACTTGACATATAATACATATAGATCTCTTATATTGTAGGCAAGTAGTATGTATCCTATTCGTACTTTGTTGTTAATTTAACCGCTCATGGATCGATGGACATCCAGCGTTTCTATTACCGCAGTGCATTAAATGAGAGAAGACTTTGGAATGAACCTTCACAGCAAGCACTGCATACATGCGAAGACGGGTTGCAATCGTGCTCAATTTGTAAAAAGTCAGCGATATTGTGATAAGTGTGCTCCACTTTTGTGAGAGTGCAATCCTGGCAGAGAAGTGCTTGATCAAATTCAACATCAGGGAGACTTGTTAAAATCTTTTTATTCGTAACCATTTCACAGAGGTGTCATTTCTCTTTGTAGTGGAACACACTTTTTGGTATCTGAAAAATATATCCATAGATGGTGTGACAATTTTCGATGCACTTGCTTCTATCGATTTAGAACATGAACATATGCGATGTATTGATGAAGTAACATTAAAGAAAAAAGGCTGTTTCGCGTCCTGGGACGATCCTTTCAAGGCAATTTTTTGCACAAAACTGTTCCTGGAAATTTTTCACGTTATTTTAGAAAGAATTCGTCGCAACACCTCATACAAATGTGATAACAAATTCAATTAGACATCAATATTTTTTTTCAGTTATAGTTAGGTAGCTGATAACAATATAATGCATAAAGTGGAAGTGAAGTAATGTGTATTTTTCAAGACGTATTTTTACTTGAAAGAACAACGAAATGATTAATGCAAATAGCTAGAGATGATTTATTTTGAATCAGATAAAGTTTATTAATGACGAGTCTCCAGCAAATGGTCTATGCAAAATCTCAACGATCAAACCATAAAAAAATCCACCGGGTGGGTTTTGTGTATATGAAAGGACGCGTAATGTTCAGATACATTTAAATATTCATGATTGTCTCTGACTTCTCGCGCTACAACATTTTTTGTTATCGATTCCAAGACCAACCTAAACAGATACAGGACTTTTTCTAAATTGAACGACGAGTAGCCCGGTCGCCCACACTGTGTTCGCGTTTAGAATGAGTAGTGGTTATATAAGAATCCAACTTCCCCTAACGATTTACACATGGCCAACGTTTCCTCTCATCCGATTCCCCAAACCGAAGCTATGATGGACGTTGACCCTTAAAGCACCGAGGCGCTAATTGGAGGTAAGCACTGATATCCTCTTCTGGTTACCCCTCCTTTAAACGGCCCATCGGACCAGACTTTCGATGAATTCTTGTGCTGGGTTCGTGGATGTTGTTGATGTTTGGTCAACAATAATTTAGGCCTCAGAGCATCAAAGTGTTAAGCCTGAGGGAACGCAGCTCGGTAATCAGAACGCTGTTAGAGGTCTGATGAGATGCCTCCGGGTTTGTATTCCATTGAAATGATATCAACTAACAGAGTTAACACCGACTTCTTTATTTTCTTCGGAAAATCTCTTCCTGGTACGAATCGTTAGTAGTAATTGAGTAATTGAAGACTGGTGGAAACATTGTAGGGCAATTTTGCAAATATGATGTGGTCAGTACCTATAATAAATTGAATTGCATACACAACAATAGAACATGTGATTTATCAGACCACTTAGAGATCGTGCAGAATCATCCCCGGTCAATTAGAACTTTTCTTCGAGTTGAGAGAATCCGAGAGTATGATGAGCGTTATGGACGGAATTATAAATGATCAAGTTCTACAACATTATATTAAAAAATAATTTTCAGATAAAATTAAGTAATACATTTTACATAGCCAGAGATTAAGTCAACTGTGGAGAAAAATCTTTCTCTCCAAAACAGCCCACGATGAATGTATCATGCTTATATGTGTCAACAATATCATATATATCTCTGTCTACATTATATTTATCGCTATCAACATCATCATCAACACTATCAGATTTATCTCTGTCAACAATTATCAGAGTTATCTCAGTCAACATAACATATTTTTCTGTCAATAATATCCTATTTATGTTTGTTAACCGCAATAAGTATTTAGATTTTGGTCTCAGATTAAGATGAAAGCATTGCTCCATACAAATAGAATCCGACATTGAGAAACAGACGCCTCATTCCAATCTGGATGATGGCCGACCGTAAGAGGATTCTTTGAACAATATACATAAATTTCGTAGGCCACAAACGTCAAGGACCACGGATTAGTGTTCTCCATACATACGGCATAGAGTCCTCCAATGGAATGTTGTGTTGCGCCGCAACGTAATGTAAATGAACATATTTTCCTTTTTCACAAAGTAACACGATTGCGATATCGTGTGAAAACATCCCTAAAAAGAAGCAGAAATCAGTCTGCCTGCTTCAAATTAATGAACTGACGAACGGTTTAGTATAATGTATCAGTTGCTGAATGATAAATTGTTATGAATATTAAATGATTTCGGGGCAGGGCGAAAGTTGAACTTGCAACCTACAACGATATTGCAAAACCATATAGCTCTTTCATTATAGACCATCAATCATCAATGATTGACATCATCATTATGAAACTATTCCAGCCTCAGTGTCATTATTTTTGATGAAACAACTGAAGTTCCTGCCTGAGAGTGGCAAATGCAGAGCAGTAATTAATTCAGATAAATCATCCCTAATCCTATCAACCAGGCGAGTGCCACAGACGGCACTCGTCGACCACTTCATCAGTTTTTCCATGCACGTCATTTTAATGCAGTTACGTGGTTACCCCGTTTAAAAACACAACTGATTATCCCACGGGACTGCAGTGCGACTGAGGTTCTAAACCAGAAAAGACCGCGGCAAATGCAGCCTACTACTATGTCATTCCAGCTCGATGGCCGAGTGGTTAACGTGTCAGCCTCACCCACAATAAACTTCCATTAGAAGTTAATAGTTGTGGGTTTGGGGCTAGCTAACCCCGAGTGAAACATTCTTGCCAACCTCTTAGAAGATGAAGGTTGTAGGTTCAAGAAAACCTGACACCGAACGAAGATATTTTTGCCGGTCTTTTAGATGCTGAAGGTTGAAGCTTTATGACTACCTGCCTCCGAGTGAGACATTTTGGCCCGTCGCGTATATGTTCCAAGGCCCGTCCATAAGCCACTTGGTACAAAAAAGGACTCCAGCGCAAGCTGGGTAGGGAGAGTCTCAATACGTTGAGCAAAAAAGGAAAGTACAACGCACATCCTTCAATAACAGTCGGAAAAGCTGTTTTTAGGCAAATGATTAATTCGGAGCTGTTAGAATACGACGGAAAAGTATTGTTGACGTTCGACTCACAGTTGCCATCAGATTATGGGACATATCAATAATATGTTTTATATTTTTGTTTAGTTTGGAGAACATTGTGGGATAATTTTACCTACTGATCAGTCGTGATGAAGTAAGTGTTCGAATACACTTTTATTTTATTGATACATTGAGTGAAAATAAAATACATTTGACGTTTTGTGCTTAATTGCAAACTATTTACCTCTGACTTGTAGGTTGCCACAACAACGAAAAATACACAAAAGGTTTTGTGAGCGATCTGCTAGAACACGCAACTGAGCTTCAATGAATCATGTACTGTTCAGTGAAAAGATATTGCACACCAGTAACCAAATCATATACTGTTCAGTGAGAAGATATCACACACCAGGAACCAAATCATATACTGTTCAGTGAGAAGAGATCACATACCAGTTACCAAATCATATACTGTTCAGTGAGAAGATATCACACACCAGGAACCAAATCAGGTACTGTTCAGTGAGAAGAGATCACACACCAGTAACCAAATCATATACTGTTCAGTGAGAAGATATCACACACCAGGAACCAAATCAGGTACTGTTCAGTGAGAAGAGATCACATACCAGTTATCAAATCATGTACTGTTCAGTGAGAAGAGATCACACACCAGTTACCAAATCATGTACTGTTCAGTGAGAAGAGATCACACACCAGTTACCAAATCATGAACTGTTCAGTGAGAAGAGATCACACACCAGTTACCAAATCATGTACAGTACAGTGAGAAGAGATAACACATCAGTAACCAATGTGGTGGTGGCTTGTGTGCTCAAAACACAACATTTATTTGGGCACGAAGTTTTTACGTTATTTGTTCGGTGTAGCTGCATTTCGGTTAAAAAAGGTTACATAACATCTCATTGCGTCATCACTTCATACGTTAGATGAGCACATTTATTAGCTTGGGATAATTACGATACAATTCATTCAACACCAACTTATCGCACAGCCTCTCAGAAGAAAGTCCCGCGGGGAATATTTGAGCTGAGTTCGTTTCTTGGCGGACGCGGAGGAGCGATCCTATTGGCGCAGATTGAAAATCAGTTCAGTGGCCAGTGGGGGACAGTTATGGGGATGCCCGTTACGAGAGGAAGCGCGAAGACGATCAGATAGACTGGGCATGTGTTACCATGAAGATTGGTTGACGGTGGTAGCTGACTATACTAACGGTGCCATGAAAACTGAGCGCACTGCGTAACGGAAATGTTTTGAGAGACAAAGAGTTTCAGACACTGTGGATCAGAGAAACATTCAAATCGTTTGAATCACTACAATGAGCAATAAATCGTGGAAACTGGACAAGTGCATACCAAAAAAGAAAAAAAAGTTTATTCACGAGATTCCTAGTGGTATTTCGGTGATGTACAAAGTATATCCTAATTCTAAAATACGCTCTAAATTAGGGGTACAATTGCATCTAGCAATATATTCGTCTCTACATAAAATATGCTGGCTCTACGGCGAAGGCGTATGACGCACAACATAGGAGCATAACTGTAACATCGTTACAGGTATGTGACGTACAACGTATGAGCATACCTGTAACATCATTACAGGTATGTGACGCACATATAAGAACATACCTGTTACATCGTTACAGGTATGTGACGCACAACATACGAATAAATCTGTAACATCGTTGCAGGTAAGCATTCGGTTCAGTTTTTTTTGTGTATTCAAGGGCTAGGGCTGAGCATGAATGAATCAGGTAAACAATGTGGGATTGGCTGCCATAGATGCCAGCGAATCATTCTACAATCCACCAGGGGACATCTTCCATTCAAACGGGCCGGGGTGGGGGAAGGCGTCATTCGGATAAACGGAATTGGACTCATCCGTCTACGAACCAAACATATTTTAAATAAGGAAGGTATATCTAGAAAGAGACAAGACAGTTGGACGAGGTAATTTTCAAGCACGGGTAATTGCTTATTGACATACTTTGGGACATGGAATAAGGAACACAATAGGGAGGCAATATCAATCAACGATGTGCTTCACTGAGTAGGGGCCTTTCCCCTTTTTTGTTTGGAAGGGAACGTACTGCGCGATCTAAGATACCGGAATGTACTGCTGGAAACAATATGAAAATATGAAATTGTACAGGAAAATTTTGGAATGATAGGAAAATAACGTCTCGACGAGTAAGAGCGATTGAATACAATGGACTGTTCAATGTTGCCTTTGTGTTATCTATGATTTTTTCTCTGCCATATTATAATAGCGATCGATTATAAGGGTTTATTGTTCATAGAATATTATGAACATAAGTGTAGGAAATTTATAGGAATAAATTAATTATAACAAAATTATTAAATCAAAAATTCAATTCATATGATGTATAGCGTTGCAGTCAAGTCATTTTAATTTACATGGAAATTATATCGATGCACGCTGCTTTCGATTTTCTCACAAATACATTGACTAAACAGGATGTTCGACATCATACAAAACCTTTGAACTTATAATTAGCGATGGCAATCCCCATAATTGGACCTTAACATTCAAAACTGTTGGAATTAATGACGAATTAAGAAAGTGGGAATTCACATTGCACAGGCGAAGGATGTAGTAGTGTGCATTCAGTGGGATTGCGCACTAATACTAGTGATTCCGAGATTTCATTTTCATCTCATTTTCATAACTTTATTACCATCTCAAGAAAACATCATGTCAGCATCTCATTAAAATCGTACCATTTGCAGCACACTAACAGCATCCTATTATTAATTGATTGATTTCATCGTATTAGCAGCACATTTTCATCCAATAATTATCATCGCATTATCATCCACTGATACAAGAGCATTTCAAACATCTTATTGAAGTGCATTGGTCGAGTGTGCTATGCACGGGTAATGTTTATTCACAAATACTCGGTCGACCTTGCATTATTACCTTTTACTTGAGATTAAGCGTTAAAGTTTTACGGTAACTTAATAACAACGAAAATGTGTACCAACTGCAGAAGGGGAAAGATAAATCAGCAATATTAATGGTTCATTAGGACTCATAAACATTTGAAACCTAATATATCTTACGTTCCGTCTTTTGAAGTTTGCTAGTCTGTTGTGGAGGCAGTGGTAGTAAACTTACTTGATGTTGTGTTTGGATTAAACACTGAGTGAGCTGCCCAGCCTCTGCTCTGACAGCAATCTCGTGACTGGAACTATCCTTCACTAGGAACTCAGCAAGTGTTATGTTCGAGAGGACACATAACTCTGCGATGATATTCTTGCAATAACGTGCATGATCGTAACACCAGGCTGATCTGGGAAATGTTTTGACGTTGTTTACTTTACAACACCAAGATAATCTCACATTGAAATCGATCAATCGATATTACTTATGTGTTCAACATTTCATTAATAATTTGAATCCTGTAAGTCCTAGTTTGCAGATAATACAATTATTCATTTGCACTACTGAGTCGAACTTGCGCGGCGCTGTACTGCTTCACGATTATTGACAGCTGCTGATTGGGGTAGTATAATGCGATGCGTATACCCACCTTATAGTCATTTCAATAATCTTTTAAAACTGTTCATGAATGGCCATTCAAAAAACCGCTAACGAAGTTGGGTTAAAATGTATTGTTTTAATAGGTTGTTAGTGACAGCATGTTATTTCTATCATAATTTCCCCTTTTAGCTGGTTTATCTGAACATTGTTCTAGAGACAAAGATCAGTGGCAGTTTATCTAATTAAATCCCTGAATAAACCCCCTGCAAAATTGCCTGCTAGCATGTTTCTCAATGAGGCCAATGTGCATAGCAACCCTTCTACCACTTGAAGAGATTGAGATGGTCTCCATTTATGAGCGGATATGAAAGGCAATGCTACCCCATTTAAATTTTCCATCCCGCATCATTTGTAAACTTCCGATAATCCCCGTGTCAATAAAATAAATTCTCAATCCATAGATTCGTTACAGTTACATCATCGACAGATCATCCTCATAAGAATGCGTTATATTATCAGTTATGGCAAAACAGTCTTTGCTCTACCAATGTGACTATTATACCAGATAATTTTACCTTGGAAGCACTGGAGACAATCCTCAACAAATAGAGCCTTCTATCTTACAATGATCCTTCTTACATACAATACGATTTAGATGTCAACCTCTTTCATACCATACTCAATAGATGAAGCCTTCTATCTTACAATGATATTTCTTAGAAACAATACGATTCAGATGTCGACCTCAATCATATCATACTCAATAGATGGAGCCATCGATCTTACAATGGTCCTTCTTACATATAATACGATTTAGATGTCAACCTCTTTCATACCATACTCAATAAATGAAGCCATCTTTCTTACAATGATTTGTCTTACATACAATACGATTTAGATGTCGACCTCTTTCATACCATACTCAATAGATGGAGCCATCTATCTTACAATGATTCTTCTTACTTACAATACGATTTAGATGTCGACCTCTTTCATACCAAATTCAATAGATGGAGCTTTCTATCTCACAATTGGAATAGATGGAACCATCTAACATACAATACAATTTCGATGTCGAACTCTATCATATAAAACTGAATAGATGAAGCCTTCTTCGGTTTACGTACGTGTTATATGAGAGATACTCTCAATCATTGAATGAAATAATCTCTCTTTCAATATAATTATTAAGTATGACAGGAATCGGAAATTATGGAAAGGAAAATTAATCTCATCTAAGCTCAGATTAGCGAGTAATGGTTACATCAGCTAGGGGAAGGGCAATGCTGTTTTATATTTTTTATCAGAAATAGGTGAGACGAATTCGCGTTTGTTCACATACTGATTATTAACCGACTCTCTTGTGTGAGAGCTATGTCAAGTGCGAACATTTACCGTGTTAAATGAAGGAATAAATAATAAAATTAATATTGGAATTATTATTGAAACTAATAAGCTAAGTGAGTAATAAACCGCGCCTGTGAAAAAGAGGGCAAAGATTCCCCTGGACGACGTGTGATGATGCCTCCTACTCTGGCGAACTGCTCGGTCTGCTCTGCAAGGATGAGCAGAAGTGTCTTCAGGTGGGCCGTTTCTGCAAGCTGGATGACAGGCTCGATCAGGTCCTGGAAACCTCCCAGGGCCTGCGGAAGAGAGGCGACGACGACGGTGGAGAGGACGGTCTCCTTTCGGCGAAGGTCTCTGTCCTTAAGGAGCAGCTGCGCACTATCGTAGGTGAGTGTATGGTGATGCGAGAGGAGATTAGGAGGACCTGTGAGTCGGTTGCGAAGGTGAGAGCTGAGGTGGGTAAGGTCCAAGAGGACCTTGTTAGTAAGCATGATTTTGAGACTTACGCGACTAACCTCAGTAGAAACTTACGTTCTGATATGGAGAAGGCTAGTAAGAGCCTGACGGAACAGACTAGGAACTAGTAAAAGTGAACACGTTAGTAGTCCGTTTTTTACAGCTGGAAAGAGAGGAATCCCGGGAGAGGATTGAGCGGGGGTACCTAGCTCGATCACGGAGGAGATTTGGTGCTTTTGTCTTGTCTTCCTACCGTGAAGTCCTTGGTAAGAGTCTGCAACGGCAGCCAGCATCCACCACTAAACCCATGTCAAGGCTACAGGTACTGGATGTAAGCACGCAACCCGCTTCCAACCCTAAACTCAAACCCGGGGTACCTACTTCCCGTTAGGCCAAGAGGTCATCGGCTGCCCGGAAATCGAAAACCGGAACTTAGCCGATACCTCGGACAAGTACATCCGCGAACCGAAACAGCCAACAACCTCGAAGGGGTGGCGTAGATTCTGATGGATTTCAACAGGTCCAGAATCGATTCACCTTCGTGACCCGGCCTGCGTTTGTGATGCCAACGTGGACGGAAAACTTTTGAGAAGTTCACTGACCTTGATGGTAAAATGGAGACACTTGTCCCAGGTTGCTCTTTCGTCCGACACCAGGCGGTTGAATTTGCTTATAGGTGCAAGGTAAAAGGCAAGTTATTTGCAAACCCGGTGTCACGATTGAGAAGATCAGAGGTGCCCTTGCAGAGGTTGAAGTTTCCAGCCGGGAGACACCCATAGTCTGCAATGTAGGCACCAATGATCTTAAAAAGACAAGGTCGGAAGATCTGCTAGCCAAGTATAAGAGGAAGCTGATTTCTAACCTCAAGGCAAAAATGGATTGAGGGCCCATCACATCCATCTTACCACGATTGAATGATGATGACTAGCTGAATATCAAGTTAACCAATACAAATTGAGCCCTCGAGACCATTTTCAAATCCAGTGGAGTATCCTTCATCAACTGGTTTGATGACTTTCGGGAGAGGCCTGATCTTTTCCTATGAGACAGCCTACACCTGAATGATGTAGGAAATGCCCGGCTTGGCAGACTACTCCACTTAAGCGCTAAGAAATACTATGATCAAAAATTAGGGGTTCAGCGTGCTTTAAACGGACCAGCTTTGGCCGCAGGGAACCCTACCTAGAGGACCCTGTACCCGCAGCAAATTCCCGACGGGAGCGATGACCAATTGGTCGCTTATGCAGGAAGATTCTGCGGGCAAGGTATATGCGTTACAGGGCTCACAAGAAGACAATTCTAGGGATGGTCAAGATCATGGTTCACAGCCACTAGGTCGAGACCCCCCTAACGCTGAAGAAGTTGAAGACCGAGACGCGCACCGTCTTAAAGTCTTCTTTTGTAACGCGCAGTCCTATGCCCCTAAATTCGACTAATTGAGGGGGCTGGCGACCCTGTACTCGCTTGATGTCATTGTCATAAACAAAATATGGCTCGATCTCCAGGGTAGAACCCTGGTAGTAGTGATAATGCTACACGCTACAAAATGTTAAGCGTGGACAAACCCACCCCTAGTAAACGAGAGGGCGGGTCGGTGCTGTACAAAAAGGAGATACTGCATCCATTTCTTACAGTAACGCTTGCCACAGTTTCTTGCGAGATACTCAACGCAGAAATCAAAGCAGCCCATGCGACACTGAAACTTGCATTGGTGTATCGCAACAGTCACACCCTTGCGGAACAAGATGTCCAGCTCTCTGAGAAGCTGGAAGAAATAGTTTAAAATAATCATGAGACTATCATCTTCGACGACTTCAATCTCCCTTATATTGACTGGGTGAGCCTAACTTCACAGGCCCCAGGCAATAAACTAACGGAGTTTATCACCGATATGTCATGACCCAGTATGTTCGTGAACCCACCCGGGCGAACAACATACTGGACCTAGTGATGTCAACTGAGGAGCGGTTGGTCGGCGACTTCCTGGTTGGCAACAAACTGGGAGGTGCTGACCAGAACGCGGTGGAATTCACCATCAAGGATCCTCGTCCAGCCCCCCAGGGAGCTATACGCCGCCCGCCCCAATTTTGCGCGAGCAGACTTCCAGGGAATGAGAGAACAACTAAGTGCGCTTAACGTAATTGAACAACTTGGAGAAGGTGCGATGAACGCTTGCTGCCGCATCCTCAATGATAGAGTGCGTGAGACAAGCGACCAATATATATCCTTGAGGACAATTGATCCCGCTCAAAGGATCAGGCCCCCTTGATGGAACGTCAAAGTTGCCAGAGCCTTAAATCGTCGCGATCGACTAAATGCGCAATGACTGAAGGAAAACACTGCAGAGGCGGCAGAACTGCATCGCCTGGCGTGTTGGACAACAACTAGGCTAGTCCGATCGTCTAAGCGTACAGAAGAGAAAAACATTGCGGACAACGTCAAAGAGAACCCAGAGGATTTCTATTGCTACGTCAACAAGCGTAGAATTGCTAGGGACTCAGTTGGTCCGTTAATGAATGAAGAAAGTTTCATCAGAAAGTCACCTGAGGACATGGTCAGTGTCCTGAATAGCTTCTTCTGTTCAGTGTTCACCGTTGAGGGCCCCGGCTACGAACGAGATACTGTTTACGCTTGGGAAGTCAGCCTCAACGACACTGCGTTCACAATAGAGGGAGTAGTCAAACAACTTGAGGGACTGGATATTTACAAATCGATCAGACCCGATGGTCACCACCCAAGAGTTCTTAGAGAAACTCATGAACAATTGTCGGATTCTCTGACCCACATCTTCAACTTATCGATGACGAGTGGCGAGATCCCCGAAGACTGGAGAGTTGCTAACGTTACGGCGATCATCAAGAAAGGTGCCCGACATTCGCCCAGCAACTATCGACCGATCAGCTCGACGACAATCGTTTGCAAAACCATCGAGCAATTGATACGAAATCATCTCGTCGATCATTTAGAAGACAATGGACTCATTCGTGACACTCGACACGGCTTCCGCCGTGAGAGGAGTTGTCTGACAAATCTGCTGGACTTTTCAACGAGGTGATCAACGTGTACGACCGCCGCAAGGAGGTAGATGTCATGCACCTAGACTTCCAAAAAGCCCTCGACAAGGTGCTGCATGGGAGACTCTTACACAAAGCCTCTGATCTCGGCATTGGCGGCAAAAAGACTTCTCTGGCTGCGCATTTGGCTAACAGGACACAAGCAGTGAGTCAGAATCTGCCAGACTTTGTCCGAGTGGGCCCCTGTAACCTCTGGGGTGCCCCAGGCAGTGTCCTGGGTGATATCCTCTTCCACATCTATACAAACGACATGGATGCGGGGCTTCTGTCCAAAGTATCGACATTGGCCGACGACAGGAAACTCTGCCATGCAGCATGGAGGGAAGGAAAACGAGTTGAGATTCAACAAGATCTCGAAAAACTCTTCCAATGGTCGGAAGCGTAGCAGATGACCTTCAATGTTGCAAAATGTACATTTTTGCACATGGGCTGTCGCAATGCCAACTTCAATCACACGATAGCAGGAAGCGATCTTGCAACTGTTGACCAGCAGAGAGACTTGGGCGTCTAAATCTCTTTAGATTTAAAATGAGGCACGCAGGTTGAAGAAAGTTACTATATAGGTAATCGTAACCTTGACTATATCTTCCGTAACTTCCTCTGCAAAACGAAGGACATTGTATTGCCGTTGTACACGTCCCTCGTTCGTCCCCAACTCGAGTATGCAGTCCAATTCTGGTCTCTTCACATGAGGGGGGACATAGCCGAACTGGAACGAATCCAGCATCGTGCAACTAAGCTCATCTCGCAGCTACGCCACCACAGCTCCGAGGATGGGCCTAAAGAACTTGGCCTCATCGCCCTCGAGCAACAAAGGCTAAAGAGCCAGCTAATTGAAACCTTCAAATACCCGAAGGGATTCAACAACGTGAATCCTGTCGACCTTTACGACAGGGACCACAGCAGTCGTACCCGAAACAACGGGGCGAAACTTGTGAAAAAACGTTTCACTTCGACTATAGCGAAACACTTTTTCACGATCGCAATCTCACGGGCTTGGAACAATTCACCAGTCGTGGTTGTTGGCTCTGAATCCGTGAATGCATTCAAAAACGCGCTCGAAAAGCACTGGGCAACGTGACTCGTTTGAACTGAGAACAACACGATTTACCAGGAGCTGTTGATATTATGATTAAAGGGATACAGGGAAGGAGCATGACACGGCTCTCTTCACGATTCAAGCTATTACTATTATTGATACCATTAATAAATAATAATAGCATTGTTGCTGGTAGTAATTGATAATTATTACTCCTAATTTCATTATAAGTAACAATGTATTGATTCCAATTGCATACCAACTCAAGTGACTGAAAATCTCCATATCGGAACGGAGCGCTTTCTTACATTAACATTGCAGGTACAGATAGACTGATAATATCTCGAAAACGATCATTCTAGGAATTCACCGGATGAGAGGTGTTACGGCGATTTGCATCCACCCTTAAACCCACGCCAGGGGCACCGGTACTGGGCGTCAGCCCGTAACGGTACTCCCATTTACCCATCCCGCTAGCCTACGAGGCCGTCTGCTGTCCTAACGGAACAAGCAGATGCAGGGACTCTTTATTTATTATTCTCTTATGTGGTAAAGTGACAACATTCACCAACCACACCCCATGATATACGAAAATCGAACCAGCATTAAAGGGAGAGCTCCTGCCTAACTCTGTGATACGGCCTAGATTCGACGGGTATAATCCATTGCTTAAGGCAACGAATATCTTCCTACAGAGAAATTTTACCGGCATGATCGCATTTTTTTTACTTATCTACATTCCCTGTGGGAGAGGAAAGTAATGAGAAAAAGTGGGAGACATAGACAACAGATGCAAACTAGTGCCGGTGAAGTCTGCCGGTTACTCACCCCCACACCCCATGATGTGCGAAAATCGAACCCGCCCCAGGAGGAGACCTTTGCTCAACTCTATGGTACGCCGTAGATTCGACAGGTATCATCTATTGTCGAGGCAATGAGTATTCTCAATGGAGAGACCTTGCTGGCACAATGTATTTTTTTCACTTCCTACCCTTGCTGAGGGAGAGAAGAGAGAGGAGAAAGATGCGGAAAGTTAGATAACAATTACGAATCAGCGTGGGTGAAATCTGTGGCGACTCAGCGGCGCTTGCTGAGAAGCCGCAAGGATGGCTTACCCCACATCGCATGCTATGCGAAAGTCGAACCGAATCAGGGAAAAGCGCTGCTCAGTTGAGCAGCGCTCTCCTCATGGTGCGGTTTCATTTTCGAATAGCATGCGGTGTGGGGTAAGCCGTCGTTGCGGCTTCTCAGCAAGTGCCGCTGAGTCTCGCTAGTGTAAATAGGCTTGCAATTGTCGTTGTTGCATATGCACATTCTGCCGTTTTCTCTGAAGCTGAAAGGTGAGAAGTGATATGCATGCAGTCTTCGAGAGAGTGTAGGTGACGAGTCTTCCCGTCCAACAAAATATCGCACATCTTATTTCTATCCATTACAGCTTCGTTCTACCCATCTATATCATTCCAACGTTCATTCAGTGAACATAAGGGGATCCAAATATCTCTTCGGATATCAAACTGTTTAAACGCGCATGACACAAACGACTGTAACAGATGTTTAGTGACTTTTGGTCAGTCGATATTGCGGGGTTACTTCATGTCGGTATCTGTTGTCATTTCCCATCGCGTTGTTCTCCCTAGGACGCAGGACGCAGACTAAACTCCATCGTATTTTCCGGACACCTTGTTATTGGTGGCTTTCATCCATTCGCATTAGAGTGTTTATTCGGTTCCCTATAAGCAAATGCATCCGTTAGCCTTAGAACATGAATCTAGCTATGCGGCAAACTGGTTTTCGGAAAACGAAAGGGAACTACAAATTTTATTCTCCATGGTTGATGTAAAACATCAGGGAGTGTCACTCAGAAGTAGGAGAAAAACTTCCGCTCGATGTTGAAGCTCTACTTTACATGAACGAAGAAAAGTCCACCAGCAAACAAAAGTAGAACGAAGAAATAAGCGGCTGAATTTAGATTTTTTTATAAGAGCATTGTATTGAAATGGATAGTATTTGGAGGATGAAACTATTTCCATATGAGGCACTTCCATGACTCATTTGTGGTCCAGAAACCATTATGAGTTGATCCTACGGTTACTGTACGTGTATTATTATGTTATTTGTTAATGAGAGCATTGGTGGCCTGATCAACTCTTTTATTACCGTATATTTGCAAGATAAAAATTGCTTCGCCCTGGAATCTGTTCGTTGCCGCGAATAGCGCTCAGCCTTTGATACATGAAAATTATTATTGTTGAAGCAAGTTGTTATCATTTTGTAAAGAAGAATGACTTTTGTTTTGTTTCGGATCTGCAGCAGAGATTTAGGTTTGCCAACCTGAACTCTTCGATCTTTCTGTGAATAATTGACACCACCTGCCAATATTTTTGTTATATTTTCGCGTTATTTCTATATTTTTAGGTAATGTATCTGTGACGCAAGATCTTCTTTATAAAAAATATTTCAATTTATAAAACTCGTCGTTCATCAAATCGATATTATCTACTAACATCAGTTGTCATCATATTTTTATAATACTGTACAAAATTCATGTGCTACCATGTGATTCAACAATTTTTAGTTTATGTTACCATTGTTTTCTGAAATGATACATATTCATTTGCTATGACAAATATTAAATTAAGAACAAAAAATTACTTTCCATCAAAACAATGACTATCTCGGCAATGACTAACTCAGCAATGACTATCTCGGATAGGTCTTCAACATTTCCTAAGCAGGTGATCTTTTCAGTTTTGTGTATTAATCGGAGAAGGCCTGATGTTTTTTGCCACTGTTTGGTGGGTCTCAATTCTGTTTAGAGCCCCTGAGGCAGAAAAACACTATCCTGTTCAGTCGTCGACAGGACCCTTCAGAATTATTCTGATCGTGTGAACCGTGTAGGATGTGATCTCTTGATTTTGCAAACGAATATATACATAATTTACATAACTCTCCAGAACTGTTGACTCGGACCGATATCTCCCAAACAAGTTCCAATCCTCCTACGCAAGTCCATAATTATCGGTGTGAGTCCGTCAGCATCTAATTATTTATAGTTCTGTATACAACCCGCGTCAAGAGCAAAGTCAAACTTTGGAAAAACAGTAAACAATTTCGGTGAAAATTTCGACTAATATAGTAATCGCCCATTTTTTACTACTTCTTTCTCAATTACGGGTGGGAGATTTTTTACAACTACTTATGAAGTTATGTTCTGTTACGTCGCGTACGTTACATTCAGTGCATTCAATATTTTACGTAACTCCTTTAAAATTTAGTCTTAATAAAGCTATTTTATGGTAACGGATTTCTCGTAATTTCAGAGCGATTGAGCAATCAAATATTTTTTCTAATAATACATAAAAAAAAAATGGATATAGACGTAGCATTTCAATATATTGAAACATTCCGAAAG
>SDVV010003453.1:0-21364 GCA_016164225.1 Gammarus roeselii | reverse complement strand
CATGCAATGATCCACCACATGCAATGATCCACCACATGCAATGATCCACCACATGCAATGATCCACCACATGCAATGATCCACCACATGCAATGATCCACCACATGCAATGATTCACCACATGCAATGATCCACCACATGCAATGATTCACCACATGCAATGATCCACCATATGCAATGATCCTCCACATGCACTGATCCACCACATGCAATGATTCACCACTTGCAATGATCCCCCACATGCAATGATCCACCACATGCAATGATCCCCCACATGCAATTATCCACCACATGCAATGATTCACCACATGCAATGATCCCCCACGTGCAATGATCCACCACATGCAATGATCCCCACATGCAATGATCCATAACATGCAATGATCCCCCACATACAATGATTCACAATATGCAATGATCCACCACATGCAATGATCCCCCACATGCAATGATCCACCACATGCAATGATCCCCCACATGCAATGATCCACCACATGCAATGATCCACCACATGCAATGATCCCCCACATGCAATGATCCACCGCATGCAATGATCTCCCACATGCAATGATCCATAACATGCAATGATCCCCCACATGCAATTGTTCACCACATGCACTGATTCACCATATGCAATGATCCCCCACATGCAGTGATCCCCCACATCCAATGATTCACCACACGCAATGATCCCCACATGCAATGATCCACCACATGCAATTATCCCCCACATGCAATGATCCCCCACTTGCAATGATTCACCTCATGCAATGATCCACCATCTCATGTAATGATCCACCATCTCGATGGACTTGTAATATCCACCACCACATGTCATGATCCACCATCCCATTCAATGATCCACCTTCCATGTAATGATCCACCATCTCCATAGACTTGCAATGATCCACCACCACATGCAATGATCCACCATCCCATGTAATGATCCACCATACCATGCAATGATCCACCATCACATGCAATGATCCACCATCCCATGTAGTGATCCACCATCCCATGCAATGATCCACCATCCCATGTAATTATCCACCTTCTCGATGGACTTGCAATGATCCACCACCACATGCAATGATCCACCACCACATGTCATGATCCACCTTCCATGTAATGATCCACCATCTCCATGGACTTGTAATGATCCACCACCACATGCCATGATCCACCATCCCATGTACTGTTCCACCATCCCATGCAATGATCCACAATCACATGTAATGATCCACCACCACTTGTAATGATCCACCATCACATGCAATGATCCATCATGTCATGTAATGATCCACCACCACATGTAATGATCCACCATCACATGTAATGATCCACCATCTTCCTGAACTATTCAATTTCAAATGATTTCCTCTGCACGTCCGCATGAGGGATGAGACTTGAGTCAAACATGTCCTCTGTACTCACCAATACTTCTGTCGTCAATTCGAATCTTTATCGAGCTATTGACAAAAAAGAAGATGCTGACAATGTGTACTTGAGCTGCTCCCCTTTTGCATGTGATTTAACGAGGGGCTTGCTCCCCTTATGCTTGTGATTGAACGAGGGGCTTGCTCCCCTTTTCCTTGTGATTGAACGAGGGGCTTATCCCCTTTTGCATGTGATTGAATGAGGGGCTTGCTTTCCTTTTGCAGGTGATTGATTGAGGGGCTTACTCCCCTTTTGCATGTGATTGAATGAGGGACTTGCTCCTTTTTGCATGTGATTGAACGAGGGGCTTGCTCCTCTTTTGCATGTGATTGAGCGAGGGGCTTGCTGTTGTTGTTCCTGCATCTAGTGCTGTTCGGTGTGCGTTCGAGACTCGCTAACTCCTTGGTCTTTGATAACCGAACTTACCCACCCTCCAAATTAGGGAGAAGCGGCAGTATGCCTATACACACATGCAAACATATGTCGGTATAATATAAATTTCTAACTTGAAAGATTCGACGTTCTCATTGACCGAACATATCATAAGGTCTACGATCCATGCAAGCACCTGTTTTTGCGTACGGCTGCAATGGCATTCTCCAGTGTAGTTGCTAACAAATATCCGCGACGACCAAAGTATTCAAACTTACGGAGATGATTGTTGATAGCATTTCCGCGAGGGACGATTTCAATTTATCGGGTATTTGATGAATTATTTGAGTTGAATGCGGTGATTGAAAATAAACTAGTCATGGTTCACAGTTGGTTGAATTCAACTGGTTGAATGCTGCGCTTTTTGCGCTCAGAGCCTCTTGTTGATATATTAGGAGCGCCACATCTCCGGCCAATGGATTGCCGTATTTCGCCGTCGAAAGCCCATCCTTACTTTTGGACTGGGCTGTAATCAGGGATGCACACTAATGCAGTACGTAGATTGACACTCCAATACTGGGCCCAATTTCTAGCAGTAAATTTTGGGCAAAATTCTCTTAAATTTAATTTTTATTCTATAGTTTACCATAGACTCTGGTTATATGTTCCATGCTCGATGGCAGCGCCTCGATATTGTTTATTTTTTCTGTCCGGGCAAATTTTGTTGGTCTATTTGCAATGCGTACGAGAGCTCTATTGTGATCCATTCAAAAAATGGTACAAGGATTTTATTTGAAGTTATAAAAATATAGAGGCCTGACGTATTGGTCAGCTGCCGCCGCCCATCAGGGAATTGAAGGGAATGCCATCTATTGATATTCTGATCAAACGAACGTGAAGAGACTCTCAAATATCACCCCGTGGATAACAAAAAAGGTGTATTGTTTCAGATGAAACAAAAAGGCAGCGGGCCCATTTATTTGAAATTCTGTCATTCGTGACGGCGCTCCCAAAAAATCGTTTGATCAAATTGAAAGTGAGTTTTGATGGTTGGAAAATAATTATATTATACACTTATTTTTAGTACTTTTTAGTGCATGAAAAATTCATCGGGAAGGGTATTCGTTACAAACAATCAAGGAAGAAACGTGCAGAGATAACAAATGTTGGCATCAACATATCTTCCAATAGGTGCATTCGGGATGACGTTTCACGGCCTGGGCCAACAACAGCAGGGGATAAATAATGGTTTGGTATTCTAGATGCAGCTGCACAGAGCATACACCAGCTGTCCGTGGTTTAATAGAAGCTGGAATAATCTGAAAGATGGGTCAATCTTACACGCACCAACAATTGGCTTACAGAATCCATAAAATTTGTTCCATGTCTCGTAAACAGTTAAGTCGAAACCAAACCTTCATAGCGAGATTAAAACAAAGGCTTTCGTGTTGAGAAAATTAACTGATGATGCGCGACTTCGCCATCGGGGGCACGTAAGACGAGTATGCTCAATAACCTAGTTCAAGTGTCCTACTCAACTGTGATTTTCTGAAGGTATTGAAACAATAATCTCATAACCTGTTGATAATGACCATTCACTATTGTGACTACAGAATATTGTAACAATATGTTATGGAAGCGCACACCGGTAAAACGTATGATTGTGTGTTGATACCATTGTAACTATTTACTACTGTAAACAACGCAACCATTGTGATCATTTACCATTGTGACCACATTACACTGACCACAAGCCATCGTGACAACAGACTACTGGGTACAGATACCAGAAGGAGCAGAATGAGTGGATTGACCTTGCAACGAGGCGTTCTACCCAGCAGGAGAGCCCGGTTGATTTTAAGAGTTTTTTATGCCGGAATTTATTCCCTGTCCCGGGATATCCTGGCACGTTCTTTTTCGTGATTCAGGGTAAAATATACCTACGATTCCATTATTAGATTGATATACAGTAAAGCATTTTCATGTCAAATAACCATTCATGTCACGATATTGCGTTATTGGAGGGAAGTCAGTGCAGGCAAACATAACATGACTTCACTGCGAAACACTTTTTAGACCAGTCTTCCCATTTAGACTGTATCGGTGAGAGCAGTCACATTGACACGACTCGTGGCAACAACAGAGTGGTCTACCACATTAACACGACTCACGGCAGCAGTAGAATGGTCTACCACATTAATACGACACACGGCAATATCAGAGTGGTTTGCCTTATTAACACGACTTGTTTCAACAATAGAATGGTCAACCACATTAACAGAACTCGTTGCAGCAGCAGAGTGGTCTACCACAGTCACACGACTCATGGCATCAGCAGAGTGGTCTACCACAGTCATACGACTTATGGCAGTAGCAGAGTGGTCTACCACAGTCACACTACTTATGGCAGCAGCAGAGTGGTCTACCACAGGCAAACGACTCATGGCAGCAGCAGAGTGATCTACCACAGTCACACGACTCATGGCATCAGCAGAGTGGTCAACCACATTAACACGACTCATGGCAGCAGCAGACTGTCAACCACAGTAACACGACTCGTAGCAGAGTGGTGTACCACAGTCACACGACTCGTGGCAGCAGCAGAGTGGCCTACCACAGTAACACGACTCGTGGCAGCAGCAGAGTGGTCTACCACAGTAACACGACTCGTGGCAGCAGCAAAGTGGTCTACCACAGAAACACGACTAGTGGCAGCAGCAAAGTGGTCTACCACAGTAACACGACTCGTGGCAGCAGCAAAGTGGTCTACCACAGTCACACGACTCGTGGCAGCAGCAAAGTGGTCTACCACAGTTACACGAATCGTGGCAGCAGCAGAGTGGTCTAACACAGTTACACGAATCGTGGCAGCAGCAGAGTGGTCTACCACAGTCACACGACTCATGGCAGCAGCAAAGTGGTCTACCACAGTCACACGACTCGTGGCAGCAGCAGAGTGGTGTACCACAGTCACACGACTCGTGGCAGCAGCAGAGTGGTCTACCACAACACAGTATGACACTCAATGCATAGTCAATGAAGCAATACATCGTTTAATTTTTTTTTGCTTCAACTTAAGGAAAAAAAGTATGCAGATTATTTCCAATTTATTTTGTATATCTTATTTGATTTAAAAAAAAAATTGTGTAAAGCATAGGTCACTTATAAGACTTCCGGCTATATTTACCTCTACAAAAGCCCATACCCCAAGTTCTTTTCTCGAATCATGTTACATCATGTTTTATTATGAAATAGAGTACCCTCGGGATACTCAGGATTCCAGGTATAATTGGCAATTCTGGCCGGGAATCGCAGGACAACTGGAACGGTTCAAACCCAAGGACCCCAATTTGGGGTCACAGGTCATTGAGATCAAATACTATTGGGACCACAAGCCAGAATGACTAAACCATTGTGACCACAGACCTGTAGGACGACACTGAGATTGTAATCGGAAACCAGTATGCCCATACCATTGTCATTACAGGCCTGTATGACCATATACCATTGTGACCACGTACCATTGTGACCACATCTCCTCAAGAGTGTCCACACCGGATGGAACACCAATTACAGCCTAACGTCGTCGCCCTGATGTGACCTTCGATACGTGGAACCGGGCTCACGCTCGCCTGGTATATGGGACGGAATCCTGTAATAGGGGGTCGTGGAGGATCATTAGGGTCCCTACACGGCCTGGCCGACACGCTGACTCTGACACTAACTTCTACAGTTCTCTAAACACCCTCTGCATACCCTTATTTGCAAACTTTTACACAGAGCTAACAAAAACCCATGAAATATACATTGAGTGTAAATCAGGTATAACTCATTCTAATACGCATAGATTATTAAATCATTATTATCAAATTATTTTTTTCCATCATCTGGCAATGGGTTTTCATTTTTTTTTGTATATATTACACATAAACTTTATTGCCATGAACAATAATTAATGCACGTAGAAAGAACTAAATGGCTCTTATATACCTGAATAAAATATCATTCTACATTTTATGCCCTAACGGTCTTCTATGTGAACAGTTGATACCCCTCATGAACACAAACCCTAACTGAGAACATCGCCTGAAAATATGTTGTATCCATCATTTTGAATTTGAGGTATATTCCAGCCCTGTTTTGGGGTATATTCCAACCCTGTTTTGGGGTATATTCAAGCCCTGTCTTGGGGTATATTTGAGCCCTGTTTTGGGGTATATTCCGGCCCTGTTTAGTAAGTAGATTCTGCCAGGCAGCTGCTGATCTTACGTAGTTCCGACAACGAAAACTGTCGAGAATTTCCCACAACTGGAACTCTTTTGGGACACTTATTCAGATAAAATTATTCAAATCAGAACTCATTTTCTTACTCATATAATCTCCATTAACTGTTGAAGCACTGATCAGTATCCTATGAGCTCCATCAACTGTTGAAGCACTGATCAGTATCCTGTGCGCTCCATTAACTGTTGAAGCACTGATCTGTATCCTATGAGCTCCATCAACGGTTGAAGCACTGATCAGTATCCTATAAGCTCCATCAACTGTTGAAGCACTGATCAGTATCCTATGAGCTCCATCAACTGTTGAAGCACTGATCAGTATCCTATGAGCTCCATCAACTGTTGAAGCACTGATCAGTATCCTATAAGCTCCATCAACTGTGGAAGCACTGATCAGTATCCTATAAGCTCCATCAACTGTGATGCACTGATCAGTATTCTATAAGCTCCATCAACTGTTGAAGCACTGATCAGTATATTATAAGCTCCATCAACTGTTGAAGCACTGATCAGTATCCTATGAGCTCCATCAACTGTTGAAGCACTGATCAGTATCCTATAAGCTCCATCAACTGTGGAAGCACTGATCAGTATCCTATAAGCTCCATCAACTGTGATGCACTGATCAGTATTCTATAAGCTCCATCAACTGTTGAAACACTGATCAGTATCCTATAAGCTCCATCAACTGTTGAAGCAGTGATCAGTATCCTATAAGCTTCATCAACTGTTGATGCACTGATCAGTATATTATAAGCTGTATCCAACGGTTTGAGGAATAAACAGTATCCTATAAGTTCCATCGACAGTGGGTGTAATGAACAGTATCCTATAATCCATAAAAAGTAGGTGCGATGAACATTATCCAATAAGATTTATAAACGGTGGGAGCTTTTGACAGTTTCCAATCAGTTCCATCAAATGTGTAAACAATGAACAGTATCCCACAAGCTCCATCAACTGTTGGAGCATTGAACAGTATTCCTATCAGCTCCATCAAATGTGGAAGAAATGAACACCATCCTATGTGTTCTATCAACTGGTAGAGCAATGAACAGTATTCCGTGAGCTCCATCGACAGCGGGTGCAATAAACGGTATCATATAAGCTTCATCGACAGTGAGAGCAATCAACAGTATCATATAAGCTTAATCGACAGTGGGAGCCATAAACAGTATCGTATAAGCTTCATGACAGTGCGAGCAATAAACAGTGTCCTATAAGCTTCATCGATAGTGGGAGCAATGAACAGTATCCTATTAGTTATATCGACAGTACAGATAAAGATACAGATACAGACACTAGGCCGCATCTCCCAGAAAAGGGGGGTGGCCGACGGCAAGGCGCACCTCACACCCTCACACGCTCACACTCACGTAACTTAGCCCTTTTTTGCTAAAGGGTCCGGCCGGTACCCCCGCAACATACACTCTGGGCCACGAGTGCAGTCCGAGGATCCGTCGTCAGCAGCAGCGGCCAACAGTTTTCACTGGTTTACCCCCGCCGCGTCATAATGGCCAGCCCCTCCCCTACTTACGACCATCCCGACAACGGGATGCCAAGGGCGGGAGAGCCCATTAGAGCAGCGTCAAAATCAACCATTCACAACCATTCTCCACTAACGCCTTTTCATCGCCACCTCCACATTCATGTCTCTCCTTCCTAACGCCTGCTTCAGACCATCCATCCACCCAAACTTCGGTCTACCTCTAGGCCTGCGAATACTCGCCTCCGCATTCATCACCCTTTTCACCAATCTCCCTTCATCCATCCTCTCCATGGGCCCAAACCATCTCAGAACACGCGAATCCACTCTGTCCTCCAACTTCTTCACCATCCCTGTTCTGATTCGAATCACGTCGTTTGTGATCCGGTATCGACAGTAGGAGCATAAACAGTATCATATAAGCTCCATCGACAGTGGGAGCGATGAACAGTATCCTATTAGATATATCGACAGTGGGAGCAATAAACAGTATCCTATAAGCTTCATCGAAAGTGGGAGCAATGAACAGTATCCTATTAGTTATATCGACAGTGAGAGCAATGAACAGTATCCTAAAAGCTTCATCGACAGTGAGAGCAATAAACAGTATCCTATAAGCTTCATCGACAGTGGGAGCAATGAACAGTATCCTATTAGTTATATCGTCAGTGGGAGCAATGAACAGTATCCTATAAGCTTCATCGACAGTGGGAGCAATGAACAGTATCCTATTAGTTATATCGACAGTGGGAGCAATAAACAGTATCATATAAGCTTCATCGACCGTGGGAGCAATAAACAGTATCCTATTAGTTATATCGACAGTGGGAGCAATGAACAGTATCCTATACGCTTCATCGACAGTGGGAGCAATGAACAGTATCCTATTAGTTATATCGACAGTGGGAGCCATGAACAGTATCCTATATGCTTCATCGACAGTGGGAGCAATGAACAGTATCCTATTACTTATGTCGACAGTGGGAGCAATGAACAGTATCCTATTAGTTATATCGACAGTGGGAGCAATGAACAGTATCCTACAAGCTTCATTAACAGTGGGAGTGATGAACAGTACCCTACACACCTCATTGACAGTAGTCGCAGTATTCCATAAGCACTCTTGGGCACAGTTTAGTATCCAGTAACCTTTCTCACTACTGTGCCAATTTTTATAAGTATTTTTTGGCCAAAAATACTCTTCAATGTGATTATAGATACTTTATAAGCTCCTTGAACACTATAAGTTCCCTGAACACTATAAGCTCCCTGAACACTATAAGCTCCCTGAATGAACCCTGCTTTTATCATTATCACCTGTTCCTGGAAACGTCGCCCACGGCTGTCGTGATGTTTGGGAACCCATAACAATTAGGAAGGGGCCCTGTAATTGCTGGAAAAACTACACAAGAAAAGCGCAATAAAAAGACCATCGCTGCCACAACCTCCGCCGCGCATGACGGTCGAGGCGGTGGCTTCGGATGAGCAAGATGAAGTAATTATGGACTTTTTTCCATTACTTCGAACGGATTCTGTAGGGTGAGCTTGGACAAGACATTCTAAAGATGTATTTGAATATTGTATCTGGCCAGGGTTGGAGTAGAGTCGTGATACGATGAGTGCACTCCTCAGTCCTCCTTTCTCTTATCAAGTCGTTCGGAAACGAACAAGTAGAAATTCGTAATCGTTATCAGTCTACACCGACGTCTATTTAATGAAAAATTAATTCGTATAAGAATAGCATTGACTTGCCGAGGGTAATGCCATTGACATGGAACAGGCTTCCACGGATGTGGTGTGTTCGGCAAGGCGCTTTAGAGATGTTTCTGACAGCTAATTGCTACTGATAAGCATTTATTGGCCAGGCCGGTTGTAACACGATTCCTATATCTTGTATTACATTTCTGATATCTCAGCGGTTCAAGGTTTATGGTCCGCCATCTCTATGCAGGTAGCACTTAGGCGACTATATTTATGGCATAGATGTCACGCCTTACGCTCTCTCTCGGCGTGTTTTGCGTTAACACGCACCAACACAGGAGGAAGTCTTCTATCTTTTGTAGCACTGCATTCATAATTTATTTCCTTTATTGTTTGATCCTCACTTTTTGTCTCAGAATTCATTATACGCATCGTTTAGGTTTTTAAAAAAACATTGATGTTTAATGAGCTCTAACATTTCATTGTTTATTTGGGGCAATATTATCAGTTTTCCCCACTGACTAATCTCAACTGCATCGCTCAGTCACTAACCTATATTCTAACAATTACTAACAAGATGCGTGCTCCAAAATCCAGTCGGCGATGACGTCCAAGCATTATTGCAACAACGGATGCTAATAATGTCTATATCGTGGCCTTGAGAATAGGCTTTAGTCATATATACCTTTGACATTTTTATCCAAACTGCTGTGATTTTTCAAAAATATGACGTCGTGTTAAGCATCCACGCCACACGTTCTGTTAAGCATCCACACACCACACGTCCTGTTAAGCATCCACACACCACACGTCCTGTTAAGCATCCACACACCACATGTCCTGTTAAGCATTCACACACCACACGTCCTGTTAAACATCCATATACCCCACGTCCTGTTAAGCATCCACACCACACCTCCTGTTAAGCATACACACACCACACGTCCTGTTAAGCCTCCACACACCACATGTCCTGTTAAACATCCACACATCCCACGTCCTGTTAAGCATCGACACACCTCACGTCCTGCTAACCATCCACACACATCGCGTCCTGTTAAGTGTACACACACCACACGTCCTGCTAAGCATCCACACACCACACGTCCTGTTCAGCATCCACACAACAAACGTCCTGCTATGCATCCACACACCTCACGTCCTGTTAAACATCCACACACCACACTTACGTTCAAATGAAGCACCATCCGCAGCCAGATGGAAACCGAACCGAGAGGAGGAGCGCAGTTGGTCGAACCACTTCCAGGAAAGCGTCTAGAAGTAGCTTCATCTAGAAACTCCTAGGAGAAGCTTCCAGGAAAGCGTCTAGAAGTAGCTTCATCTAGAAACTCCTAGGAGAAGCTTCCAGGAAAGCGTCTAGAAGTAGCTTCATCTAGAAACTCCTAGGAGAAGCTTCCAGGAAAGCGTCTAGAAGTAGCTTCATCTAGAAACTCCTAGGAGAAGCTTCCAGGAAAGCGTCTAGAAGTAGCTTCATCTAGAAACTCCTAGGAGAAGCTTCCAGGAAAGCGTCTAGAAGTAGCTTCATCTAGAAACTCCTAGGAGAAGCTTCCAGGAAAGCGTCTAGAAGTAGCTTCATCTAGAAACTCCTAGGAGAAGCTTCCAGGAAAGCGTCTAGAAGTAGCTTCATCTAGAAACTCCTAGGAGAAGCTTCCAGGAAAGCGTCTAGAAGTAGCTTCATCTAGAAACTCCTAGGAGAAGCTTCCAGGAAAGCGTCTAGAAGTAGCTTCATCTAGAAACTCCTAGGAGAAGCTTCCAGGAAAGCGTCTAGAAGTAGCTTCATCTAGAAACTCCTAGGAGAAGCTTCCAGGAAAGCGTCTAGAAGTAGCTTCATCTAGAAACTCCTAGGAGAAGCTTCCAGGAAAGGGCTTCCAGGAGAAGCTTCTAGGAGATGCATCCAGGAGAAGCTTCCAACAGAGGCTTCCAAGGCTTTCTGTTCTTATTTTCCGCGCCTCCTTCTCTTGATCTGTGAATGGACAGCAAACGTGACCAGGTCCTCCCGTTTGATTAGCCTCCTGGCTGCCCCTACCACGCGACGCTGAATAACAGAAACTCCAAACAATTAATTAAATAATTGAAAACAATCATTTGAACAATTGAATGTACTGTTTAATATTTATTGGTAATATCTCACTGAGGTTGATTTTCATACGCAAAAGCAGTAGATACTACGATAAAATAGGTAAATAAATCCTTTTACCACACATTTCAAGATGTTATTTCAGGATGAAGCTACACAATAAATTCGCAATGAATCACGGTGAGGTAATAACTTGTAATCAGACATTGACATAATTAACCGCGCATGGCGCCCTACACAGATGATCTCCACGTAGGGCGCCATGTAGGGTGATACGTAGGGCACCACGTGGTACTTCCAACATATATTTGGTATAAATCTATGCATATTACTCGGTTATGCGTGTTCAGTAGAAGTCGACATATTCTGTGTTCTGATGACATTACGAGGGAACCTGTTCCTCTGTGTATAGGTGGTCAATCGGTGGTCGATAGTCGGCCATTTAAACGATACGTATGATTTCGGATAACGAAACACCAATCATCTTCTAACTTCTTTCGGGGTAAAAGTGCATCCACGCGCAGTTTCTGCCTGTAAGAAAATTGGGTAATCTCATTTCCGTGTGAATTCGGGCAGGAGATGCAGTTTATTAACCCTGGGTCGGCTGTTTCCATTTTACCCTGGATCACGAGTAAACGTTTAGTCCAAAGGTCTTCAATCTTTTCTCACCTGATGTCACGAGCAAACGTTTAGTGCCAAATTTTTCAGTCGGTTGCAAATGTCCGTATCTTAAATGTTTCATTGTGCTTTTCTTTCCAGTTAGAGGCGACCTGCTGGTCGAAACGTTCTGTGATTTCAGCGAACAGCGAACTTTAAGTATCTAATTCATGTCGTACATAACAAAAGTTTTGAGCAAACTCTTCCGATCCTGTTATGTTCATATTATGAAGGTGCGCTACTGCAATTTGTTAAATGTGAACTATTGATGTGTGTAAGCCCATCAGTGCGGTGATCATGCATTTACATCGGTTAGCACATTTACTTTATGATCATGACAGATCTTCATTCCAAATGTGTCAACACGATGTTGTTAAATCCCTCCTTAACCACCATTACAAGTTTGCGTTCTCTACCTCATCAATAAGATTGATGACTAGTATTCCTCCAAAGCACAGTTCTTTTTCATCCCAAGCCCCTGCGCCCAACCGTCCGTAGAACTGTTCTATACTGAGCCCCTGCGCCCAACCGCCCACAGAACTGTTGTATCCCAAGCCTCTGCGTCCAGCTGCCCATAGAACTGTTCTATCCCATGCCTCTGCGTCCAGCTGCCCATAGAACTGTTGTATCCCAAGCCTCTGCGTCCAGCTGCCCATAGAACTGTTCTATCCCAAGCCTCTGCGTCGAGCTGCCCATAGAACTGTTCTATCCCAAGCCTCTGCGTCCAGCTGCCCATAGAACTGTTCTATCCCAAGCTCCTGTGTCCATCCCCCATATAAATCTACAAAATCAAATGTGCCCTGTATTCCCTTTCCGTGTCCTTCTTAAACACTGCAATCCTCCCCCGAAAGAGACTTTTCTCTTAGTAATTCCTGATTACGAGGCTGAGTTCTCGATCCTCACTAGCATCCCAGTTGTCCCCTCACCCCTACAAGGTCTCTTCTCCCTCCCCTGCTCTCTTATAAAGTCCCTTCCTTCCCACACTACCAATTCCTCCCTCCTACAAGGCCACATCTGAACCCCCTTTAAGGTTCCTCCACCCCTCTTAGAGGTTCCCGTCACACACGATTTCCCCCCTCAAAGCATCGTCTTCTTCCTCATTTTACAAGATTTTATCCACTTTCCTCGTACAAGGGTCTCTCCTCCCTATACAAGGTTCCCTCCTACCGGCATACAAGAGCCCCTACTAGTATAAAGGATCCTCTACCTGCACATGAATCCCCCTCCCCCTTCAGGGCATCCGCTACTGCCCCACGCCAGGCGATGATGATGACCACGCGATCCTGCTCGGCTGCTCTAAAAGGTTCGTCAGAGGTCACACCCTCCACTCAAACCATCCCCCCCCTCTCACTTCTCATCCGTCTGTCACTCTTAAATGTCTCTCTACAGCGCACGAGGTCCCCGCTGCCATCAGAGGGCGATTGGTACACCACCATGCGCTCTCACCCAGCACTGGGCCAGAAACAACTCCAGCCATCGTAAAAGGGCCTATACAAATGCTGAGGTTGTGGTGCAGAAGAGATAGAGAGCTTAGGCGGTGAGGATTCAAAGGCTTTACTTTCTCGCAATCGTGCCCTGGTGGAGTGCAGAGAACTTTCACCCCATGACTAGCTGGGGTAAAAGGTTTCGGGTGTGACTGGGGCTGTTGCTGAATACGTGGGTTGTCGTTGTCAGTATAATCTGACAAAAAATGTCAGATTATACTGACATGTATATGTTATCGTAATTATGATACTGGACATCTTGCTTCAATCCACAATTTTTGATCGTATAGAAAATGTTGGGCGATACATTACGCCTGCAAAATAATCAACCTATCTTGTCTTTCAGTACTGTTCATGAGTAAACCAAAAATCAGGAACATTTTCATTCACGGGAAGACTTTCTCTATAATAGCGTTGAAATGAAAATTCGTGAAGAGATTAAACTTCATTACAGGAAGAAAAAAATGAATTTCACAGGTGCAGTTCCAAGGGCGCAAGACTTCCAGAGCAACGGCAGAAGTAAATCAATTGATTAGTGATGAGATTCTGTGAGATTTTATACCCGTACGCAACTGAAAGTGAAGTCGTACAAGTCAATCGCTAGAGGTTAAAATTGGTATGCATGTACTTGAAAACTATCATCGTCGGGCGAAGTTTAAATGAACTATCATTCATTGCTCAAATGTTGTTTAAAAATATACACTTTTTAACAGACACCCTGCACATAGATACATCAACTTATACGTAGGTGATGGCCTCGGAACCAATATAAAAACGTCAGTAAGAAAATAAATCTAACACGTATTTAAATTGCGATGATAGCAACATCTTTGTTTCGTAATGAAAACAAAACATAAGGCTGCGTGAGCTAATCTCCATAGAAGAGACAACCACATCATCCCTGTGCTTTGGGCAATACAGCAACCAGGATACAATTTTAGGGAAGAAAACAACTTCATCGAAAAAATATCGATTTGACAAATCAAGTTAGAAGAACGTTCACGACAACTCTCATAGAGAATGAGGCAGAATAAACATTAATGGCAACTCTCTTCGATAAGGAGGCAGAAGAAACTCTAACGACAACTCTCTTCGAGAAAGAGGCAGATGAAAGGGAAATGCGTGACATCGAGGCAGTGCGTGACGAAAGGGCATGCTTGAGGAAGAGGAAGAGGGGCAGTGCTTTACGAAGAGGCAGTGCGTGCCGAAAGGGCATGCGTGAGGAAGAGGATGAGGAGCAGTGCGTACAAAGAGGCAGTCCGTGAGGCAGAGTCAGTGCGTGAGGGAAGGGACAGTGAGTGAGGAAAAGAGCAGTTTGTGAGGAAATGGTCCTATGGAAGAGTGCAGTTCATGATGAAAAGTAGTATATATGACGCTGAAACGGCCCACTGAAGGGATACGATAGGGCTTAATTAGCGGTGGGTAGGGAGAGGGGATCAGGCGCATAGGGACGCTGAAACGGTCTACTGAAGGAATATGATAGGGCTTAATTACCGGTGGGGAGTGCGTCAGTGGCATAGGGACGACGAAAACGCCCCAAAATATAAGAGGGCTGAAACGCCCTACTGAAGGAATAAGATAGGGCTTAGTTACAGGTGGGTAGGGGGAGGGGTCAGGTGCAAAAGGGACGACGAAAACGCTTTTTTTTTATTCGGACAATGTAATTGTTAGTAAGTATGTTATTACTTTATGTGTCCGACTTAGTCGCTCGTACGTTGTACATGTAGGTTAAGACAATTGCTCATGTGGTCAAGTTAACTACTGTAGCTACATAGAGAACACCTGGGAGGGGGAGGAGGGTAGGGGAGGAGGAAAGGGGAGAAGTCAGGCGCAAAAGGGACGACAAAACGCATTTTTTTTATTCGAACAATGTAACTGTTAGGAAGTATGTTATTTCTTAGTGTGACCGACTTAGTCGCTCGGATGTTGTACTTGTAGGTTTATTTATTTCTATTCTGGTTAATTACTTTTGGAGGGGCCGAAACGCAAATGGAAGCGTATCTTGTAGTCCAACCGCAATTGGCTATTAGCTAGATGATCTCAATCCGTCAACTGTCACACAAAGATCTTATCTCGCGATATGGTCCTATCGGAGAATACGGTTTCGTTTTGCTTACGGTTTCGGTTTGCTTACGGTTACGGTCGGCTTACGGTTACTGTTGCTTACGGATGGACGAACGGGTTATATAGAAGCACGTTATTTGGTCATGTCAACGCTACGTATAATTGTATTGGATACTTTTCGCACGGTATGAGGGTATGATATTTATTACCATGTTTGTTATTGAACGACTCATTTGAATAAGAATTTTTACTGCTCAAACCTGATTTATTTAAGACATGCGTTATCGTTGTAGTAATGCAAAAAATGATGTTACATATTAGGAGAGCAATTAATGTAGGATACATTTCTATAGGGTCCTTTAATATCGTATGATATATTTTCACAGGCCCTCCTGTTACTTCAATGGTTCTTTATTGCTCGCACATTTTGTTATGCATAGTGATAGTAATCGATGTAGTTATGCAAGAAAAATTATGGTACATATAAGACGGCTGTTAGTGTAGGATACATTTTAATAGGGTTCTTCCATATCGTATTATATAGTTTCACAGGCCCCCCCTGTTATTTCAATGGTTTTATTGCTCGCACATTTTTGTAATGTATGACTCATTTGAAAAGACACTTTTACTACTCAAACCTGATATTTTAGGATATGCGTAATCGATGTAGTTATGCAAGAAATGGTGACCTAATACATATTACCATGGTTTGTTAGTGTAGGACACATTGGAATGGTTATCTAGTTTTCAATGGTTATTGCCCATACATTTTGTTATGTATTCGATGTTGCTACCGTAGGATATCGTTCCTCGACCGTTATAATACGTAGATTATGACATCTTTCTCTTTATAAGCATTAACCATGGCTCGTACGTGGAATTTTTTAGCACGATGATTATATCAGTTCCATTTTATCGTCACCTGTATTCCAAACGCAAGTGGAACTTGAGGACCTCCTTATCCATCAATGTCATATAAAGATCTTATCTCATCTCTTTTCTCATCTCGCAACTCTTGGGGCATGCAGTAGGGTATACTTTTTATCATTTTGCCGCGTTCGGTAGAAATAGCGTAGATTCATCCGGTCATGAAGTAAGGTATGCCTTTTATCACTTGCCTTGTTTGGTATGAATTGCATTTGTTTCATTTGGACATGCATTAAGGTGTACCTTTAATCACTCGGCTTACGGGTGACTCATTCTGACGGATGGACGGGCAGCTTTCGGACATACATAGGCAGTTTTTACGGTATGAATATTTACAGGTTAATACATGTTCATATGGACGTACTTTCGTCATTCACTCTACTACATATGCCAAAGACGGTCTCACCCGGTTCACGCCTCCTACATGTTAAATCATCGTGATAGTAGCGTTTGTTTCAAGTTCGCTGAGTCAGTTTTTATTAGTGCGTACAGTTTGAAGTTGGCATGCTTCTTCGCGAATGTTTTGTATGGTCTCAAAGTGTGTGTTGGTTTACTGGTTATGAATGTCTCTGTATTATTCATGTTTGATTTTGTCTTGTGTCTGGTAATTGACACCTTCAGCAACATATTGTAACACGTTGGTTGCAAGCAAATGATCTCACTCGCGTAATCGTTGACTGTTTCGCTTATCAGTAGTCCCAGCTGTCATTTATTTGTTTCATCGTACATAGGATGATTTTTCGGGGTATGTGTAGGAAGTCCATGTATTCAGCCAAAGGAGAATACCGCATTTTCCTCTTCAATATCAGAGCACACCTTTAAATTGGACTAATGTCTATCGTATTTTCAATGCAAGGCAAGAGGCGTTGTAGTGGATTTCGTTGCAGGGCATGTTGCACATCTGCAATTTTTTCATCGTACAAAGGGTGTTTTGTGCGATATTTGCAGAAGTCCATGTATTCAGGCAGAGACGACTACCGCATTTTACGCCTCAATATGTGGGCATACCTTTAAACTGGACTAATATCTATCGCATTTTTAATGCAAGGCAAGAGGCGTGGTATTGCAACTTCGTTGCATGTCATGTTGCATATAAACATTAAATGTTAGTCATTCGAGTTAAATTTAGGATATTGTAATCAAAGATTTATAAGATGTATTTTTGATTATAATAGATTTTGACACATTTATATGTAGTATGAGATTACACGGGCTTTTCACTTTACGAAAACATAACTATTCACTCCGAAAATAGACACGAGCATCTTGGCGAAACCTAAGTAATGACTTCGACCTCTCTTTCTTATGTTATCTTGATCCTTGTACTAGTGCCACTCCGCGGATTCTTTATCGATGTTGAGCAATAGTTCTCACCTGGATCTGTCAGCTCATCATATTGACGTAGGATTTATCATCTGGTTGTGGTTTTTCCTCTGATCTATTGGAGTTCTAGACTAACACCCTTAGAACACATTTTAGATCAACGGCGACCTTTGACAGAATTGTATGCAACACTTGCAATCCTATTCTTGTAACCAAAACTTTGTTTATAGTCTTCAGCGAGCTTTTTCTCAACGTTAATTTTTTAATTACTGTTACCTATTAATGGCATCGAATCGTTTCAGGTTTCTTCTTACTATTGCCCACATTACCATTCATTATACTCCCGCAGATTTCCGAAATATACCTAATTCTCCTAGCACTCAAACGTTTGAGACATAGTTCTCTCTACTCATGTTTCGTTACCAACACATTTGAAACGAAGTCAGATATACATTTGATTTTATTGTGAAATTTTACACTTCTTATACATGATACCCTATCATTACTCCATTTGATAATTCGGTGTCCTTCAACTTTAGCAGATTTTTCTTCACATGACATCTCCTCGGTACCACTATCACTGTCACTGGTTTCCATTCCACTTCAAGTATCATACGTTGTCCCCATATTTTCATTATTTTCAATTTCGGCTAAAGTTTGGGTATACTCCCACCATTTCACACGACCTTTATACGTTCCACGTTTTGTTGTTACTAGCATTGCTCTTTATTTTCTGCTCGCACCCTGTTGAGCGCCGGCTATATCATTATTTTTGATACCCAGGTCCGGATTATTAAGTTCTATCAATACGCTCGAAGCATCCTTAGAGCTTCTATTTTTTCGTCCATTTTTAAGAGTATCATATTCAAGATAATGCTGTCCGTTGAGATGTTGCCAAAACCCAAACGTGGAGCTTGATTTGCTTAATTTTATCTCCGCAGTGCAAATAACGCACACCCCAGCATTTTCCTTTCTGGTAAAATATTCCATATCATACTTGGCGACATTCTCCTACAACAAAAGCAGACCATTAATTAATTAAGCAAAAATCTGATTCCAATTTTTATATTTACTTTAACATGAACATACACGGATAAAGCGACATATGCCGGTATATGACGATATAACGTATGGCGTATACACGGTTTGATACCGGCATATGGCGACATATGCCGGCATATGCTAGTATAATGTAGGTGTATTGATGGTTGATGTCAGCATATGCTGTTATAATGTAGGCGTATTCACGGTTGATGTCGGCATAATGTAGGCATTTCCACACATTTTGTGAAAAGGGGTTACCATACACTGCCAGATGCAATAATACCTAGGCAACCTAACATAACCTAACCTATAGAACAACATCCCTTGCTTTTGTTACAAGATGTTTAATGTGGATCAGCTTCACGGTAGGTTATGTTAAAAGATTTATTCATCTTAAACTAACCTAACCTATTGTATCCAAGGAATTGCTGATTTTTCAATCGAATTTTCATGCTTACATATGATTCTTTTTTCAGTATTTTAGGATTAATGCATAACAAATATCTCCACATGACTCTATAGTTGATCAATCTTTTGCAGTTTGGTACACACATCCAATTTTTATCTAGTAAACCATCAAAAACCTAACCTAACCTTACTTATGTACGGTAATCAGTCATTGATATATACAATGCATAACAAATACCTTCACTTGACTCTACATTTTGATATATCCTTTGCAGTTTTGATACGCACTTCCAATTTTGATCTAGAAAATTTAATCTGTTTTCATACATAATTTCATCATTGTTTGAATGTTATAGCTTTTTTTTCGTATGATTCTTGATTTCCTTTTATACAATTCTAAATCACTTATACATGGTATTCACACCCATCAAAAACCTAACCTAACCTAACCTGACCTTATGTCCGGTACCTAACCTAACCTTATGTACGGTTTTCAGTCATTCATATATACATATGAACCCCCTCCACACCGTTCTTATAAAACTGGCACGTAATTATTTCTTCTTCGTCGTCAATCTCGACTCATATATGTTATCTGAGAGGACAGATTTTCAATCGTAGATGGATTGAATGTTACAAGTAATTCATATTTGTTTCCATCATCATACAAACTGACACTTCATCTCATACTTGATCTACCACATTTACTTCATTATAGTTGATTTGCGTTTTCCTTTCCTATAATTTTCATACTCTTCACGATGACTTCGTTTCAAGTGTCTCCACACATTACTCGTGGATTCATGTTTATTCAATTTTATTTCTTTCTGGCAAAGTTTACAGACCCCCATCACCCCATTACTTTCGAACAAACGACGACTCAAGCTATACCCCATCCTTCCACAACAGAATCACAATCTTGACTGAGTATGATCTGATCGGACTCTGATTTATATGTCACCATTCTGTCACACATATAGAGCATTTACCCCGAGATAGGTTTATGGGTTGCGTTGCACCCCTTGAAACAGATTCCTTTACCGACTTCGACAATTCGATGTTACCTCCGACGTGCACAATGTATGCACAACCTTTGAGATTTAGTATATTATAAACAAATGATTTAGGATTTACTTACTTTTATTAGTATTTATTAGTAATAATTACAGATCTTGCTGACATCATCAATGACATCTAACTTTTCTTCGATCACAGCAAGCCACGTATAGCCATCCATACCCATCATCACGATGTTTCAGTTTCCTCTCAAAATCCATCATATAATCCAGCATATCTTTGTGGCGAATACCGAAGGCCGTTCCGTGCCCTTGAGTCCACAAATATAGTTTTTCTTCTTCTTGAACCTTAATTATTCAAATTCAATGTCATTCTGTTCGTCATCAATGAGGAGTTTTTGCATACGTTCCAGATTTTATTTGGTTCTTAGGTAAAATCCTGTTCTCAATACCGCAGCTTTATTAAAGTCACGATGATTTTCCACTCGGATCATATCAATTTCGAGATTTGCTTTCTTATTTCCCTTGAACTTTGTTAAATACGACTGAAACCCGTCGACGTCAGTTACCCAAAGCCGACTTCCTTTTTCCTTCATTCATATATGAATGTTATCTCCCACTCTTTTGATTCATGTTACACCCATTCTGAGATAACTGATAGTTTCAACACTAGCCAATATGTTCGATCCGACTCATATCATCTTCGGAGATTTTTTCTTCCGAAAACACGTCAACTAATTTTCGCCACTTGAACATTCATTGTCGTCTATTTGAGGCTGATCCGTCCGTCTCCGCTTGTTTTCCACGTAACACTAACTCCAATCTCGGCATACAGCTTGCTATTATAATGCGATTGCCGGCTTTTTTTGCAAATCATTAGGCCTATCATCACTCGCCTTGGGTATCAACTGTGTATGTATGTATGTATGTATGTATGTATGTATGTATGTA
The DNA here is from genome assembly GCA_016164225.1 of Gammarus roeselii. Lineage (NCBI taxonomy): Eukaryota > Metazoa > Arthropoda > Malacostraca > Amphipoda > Gammaridae > Gammarus > Gammarus roeselii. Next base: position 114 of record SDVV010003453.1, on the reverse strand, counting down.
TGTATGTATGTATGTATGTATGTATGTATGTATGTATGTATGTATGTATGTATGTATGTATGTATGTATGTATGTATGTATGTATGTATGTATGTATGTATGTATGTATGTATG
>SDVV010003452.1:0-21365 GCA_016164225.1 Gammarus roeselii | reverse complement strand
TAACATATAGTGAGAGAGAGAGAGATTGTTAGATAAATAAACATGATTACTCATATTGAAAATAAGCACCATTCTATTCGAGAGTTATGTTGAATAACCTGAACATCAGTTACAATAGATAAAGCTTTACCTTATGAAAGATCTGAATAACAATGTTTCTTAATTGGTAGGTAATCGCACAAGAATTGATTTGCATACTATTCAAGAGATTTGAAAAATCTTGCCTCAAAATTCTACGAAGTGTAGCTACATTCCCTCAAAATGTCTCTTCGTTTGACACTCTGCCATTGTGGACCGCGCTTGTGTTGGCGTGCAAGCTTGTGAGAGTCTGGGTGGTAATAGACATTGACCGACTCTACCCCAACCTTTCCTGGAATCAAACTTGTCGAGGACAATTATTTTCGTGTTACATCTAAACTGGAATAAATAAATAAAAATCTAAATTTTTCATATCTCTATAAGACAGAACTTCCTCCCAGACTTCATACATTCAGTTATATTTTTCTATACATTTTTAAAACTTTTAGTCATTAGAAGTACTCTATTATTGAGTCTATTCCGGCATCCCTGACGCGTTTGTGTGTAACTAACTTCTGATAAGGCGTATTTTTACCTGAGCAAGCTTCAAAACCTCAAATGCTAACGAGTTACCGACAACCCGTAACCAAGCTTTCCGTGATTATAGCCTAAGCTTATTAGTAACTGATTCTGTTACGGCCCCTATACGAACACCTACATGAGAATCCCAAAATCTTCCACTTCCTTAAGCTTATTTCCTTACTGCTGAATGATATGAAACTTCCGTCGCTTATGTATGAAGTGAAACCAGCTGTAGCAGGTAATGTGTGATACCTATTTACGGTTTGTGTTATTGAGTATTGAATAGTATCTATCGTTATAAACATGAACAATCCTCCGATTGTATAATTCATATGAATCCATTTATTCTAGTATATCCAAGAATAAGCAGGCGCAAGAAGATGTTTATAATCATTACTTTGAGCAGTGATCCACTATATGAACATTGGAATCATTGAAGTTTCAGAAATAATTACAAGTTTTTTTGTTAACATTATACCAGTAATGGCTCTTCTGAACAAACGTAATGTCATAATAAACTACAGCGTCACCAAAGTGATGATTAGAAGTGATAATCTAACGATGGATTGGTGTATCTTGGGACGAGGACAAAAGCAATGAAATATATCAGGATGCACAGGCAGCACTTGCATTACGACATACGATTCAATTCAACTTCCCAAGGGCTACCCCATAACATGCATGGTCTGCTTGTGCAATACCGTTCATTTCAACAATTGCTTTGAGAACTTTCACCCAGTCTCATAAACTTAGTCAGCTGAGCAGCAGTTGTCTCTCTATGGAAAAGGGCGTGCTCTTAATCCCCTTAGCTGCGTCCTTCTGCCCTCGTCTATTTCCCCTCGTCTATTTTGAAATGTTCGCCAGAGGACTCTTGCAGAGGAAAGTCACCTGCAGACAACGCATATGAAAGAAGAAGGAGAGCCACGTCGCTTGGAGTGGACAGCCACCAGCATGACTAGGGGTGAAAAAGAAGAGGGAAACCGAATTGAAACATATCCACTGTAGATTGCTGAGTAGATTATTGTTTCAATTAACTTTTTCATAAATTGTTCTTATGCTATATTTTAGGTGAGCAAATTAGAGTGTGTTCCTTCTTAGAAATACAGATTACAGAATTTCACTTGTACACATTTGCTTCCTGGTTTTGAAATAATTGTACAAGAACATCAGTAAAAATAGTCTAGAAGACAATTGATGCATCTGAGAAAAAAACTGTGTCATCGATTTTCTTCTATCGTACTCAAAGGCTTCAGATAAGCGAAGCAACTGATAGTTTCATACAGTGTTTTATAATATATTTATTGTAATATGCTACAATTCAAATATTTTGCGTCATTTTTGGTGGTGATATCGTGTTGTTATACCATCATAGGGCCGGATGAAGGAATTTAATTCAGACAGTCTACGGAACTTTTGTGTGCATCAACTGCGAGGAACGAAAGTACACCAGAGAAATTCCTTCAAACGGAAATTGAAATTGAAAAATCCTCAGAATCTAGAGTTAATGGGATGAAATAATTACGAAGCATCGATGAAGATTGGATTTTAGCTCGATCACCATTCAACCTCATCACGAAGGCATCTTACCTGCTGGTATTAAATAATGTAAGTTTGAAAGAAAACGTAACGAGCATCCAAATCAACATGGCTAACCATTTTACACCTACTCTGCTAAAACTCTGAGAAAACCACTTTAAAGAAAAGTTACATACTCCTATAATGTACCGGGTTAAAGTCTATTTACAAACAGTGACCCGAGCGATAAGGGAAGTGTTTATTTTATAACAGCCTAACTCTTGTTCCAAGACCTGAGCTCCCTTCCATCAGTCTGGACACGAGGCTATCATTAGTCGATATTTATCGCGACAATGATGTTGAAGCCATAGGAAGGTTTTATTATAGAACTTCTGCAATATCGATTGGTAATTATTTCCTAGAGTTTTATAGGACATTTTCAGTGGCTTTGACGTAATCATAATAAAGTGTATTTTATAGATAATTTAAGCGAAGCTAGGCATCATATCATAAATCGTGTGCAGTGGCTGACTAATGGAATCATTTCCTTTCGCATCTCAAATTACATCCACGCTTGCAACTGTAGCATCTGCGACTGTGATAGATAACATTCTTACCAAGAATGGTGATAGTATGACTCATTTCGAATGTCTCCGAACTTAAACCCCCATTTATATTCAGAGGCTGAATTTTCAAGAACCTCCCAACCAGATTCTAACTACTTGTCGTAAATTTGCGACCGTAACGTTAAAAATTTAGTGAGGCGCTGAGAACTTACGACTTTGTGAATTTAATATACAGTTTAAACTCCAATGTTGCCTGCAACGGGATCATTGCAGAGTTCCAAAGGGTGATGATTGAGAGGTTCAAAATGCATCTCCCTCGAAATAGGCGAGATGGTATCGGTCATCCCGCGGAAGCAGCTTAAATTGGAGAAACTACGATTTAGAAAGACAATGAACGGATTTATAACTTCGATGTGAACCGATATTAATCAGGAAATTTTGCCACTATTAACTTCAGCAATTGATACAATTTCATCGAAGACATTCATTAAAAATATTATGTTGACATGAGTTACCACAATTTCAATGTTCTTTATTCATGATTATCAGACGTATCCGACATTGTTTTTGTTGAAAAAGGTTGGCGCAAAAATGTTGTATTGCTCACTGGCAACAATTTTACCCCCCAGATGAAAAGATCTAAGCTGATACATTAATGTACCTCACGATGCTGATGCATTCTTTAAATAGGTTTGCTTGAAACACATACGAACATGCCGCATTATATTCTTAAGAAGGTCAAAATTTCCTAATGATTAGACATTTCATTTTGTCTATCATTGATTTCATGTTCAGTTGAACTGTGAAGACAATCAGTTTTTTCATCGTAGTTGTTATCAAGATTGCCCGTTTAAAAAAAAGACGAGGTTGTCGAAAGGGAAACCCGAAGTTTCTCGCACGATTACCTCTTCTATTCGACAACCGTATGATTCCCCCTATCTTACGACACCATAGAATTCTCTCTGTTGTACGATAGACGTGTAATTCCCAGTACCGCACAAGAATGGTGGAATTTTCATTGCTCTGTGAGAATCATGGAATTTCAGATACCGTATGAGAATCTGAGGAAGCCATTTTTAGCGTTTTGATTTAACGCTAAAATAAAACGACATAAAACGCAACATAAAACACCCGGAGTTTGTGCTATTCAGATAAATTCTAATTTTGTTAAATTTATAATTTTAAAGAGTTTCACGATGCTGGACAACTGTTATCTTGAAAAACGAGTAATATGTTTCCACGTTCTCACTGTTTCACAGCCAGTTCCAATAATTTACTTGATTTCTGATTCCAAATAATGGTGTCCCGTAACAGATAATAATCCACCATTATCAGCAAAGATTCGATAGGGACCACGATGATCCATCTGTATGCAATCATCCTTCATTAAACAAATCCGGGTCCGACTTGTTGTGAGCTGCAAAATGACCAGTCCCTGAAAATGAGTTTTATAATGTATGCATAGCGTGCCATGGCGGGACGGGGGAAGTTCACCTGAGGTGGAGGCTCAAGAGAAATGAATAGCATTATAATGCCACGCTGGGGTCAGATACATTCATCCATAAATGGGAAGGGGATAGGAACATGAATGTAGCTGTAGTGGTAGTCTATTTAAGAGATCACTCACTACACTAAACGTATACTAGACGATGACTGATTCCGTTGATAAACAAGATATCATGTCACGGTGTTTGCTTATTGCTGATAAGGTTACCTGCGGAGGCAAGCAAGAGGACCGTAGCGCTGGGGATGGGGGGAAAATTAGGCACCACACGCACGTCAAGGACTATTTTAGACTCTTTTAAGGACTGTACTAAGGTGTACTAAGGACTATTTTAGATTGAATTAGTACACCTACAATGAAGTTGAAATAAATCAAATGTTGCGAAGAACCACATACTTATGTTGTTACTGATAAATCTACATGTTCAGTGTATGGCAGACATTCGGTTACTCCACTATGAATGTCGTAATAAACGCCGTGTAAGTTTTAAATCGAGGCTTGGCCAACGGTATTAGTAATTCAATATTAACTATTAAAGAACAATCGAAAATTTTCATCTCAAAAACATGATAAACGTTTTGTGGGTAACGTCACGCATGTTTGATAGGAATCAGATAATCAGTCGAATGATAATTAGAACGACGTAATCGCATTAACGGTGATGTTTCATTTTGGTCGTTATCTGGTATTTTTAATGTATGACTTGAAATTCTACAGTAGATGACACAAAATATCTAAATTTCACCATTATATGTTCGCTCACTATAGTGTAAACAGTTTGAATTCATCATCGGCGCACTGCACCTGAATCTTTTTATTTGTTCACGAGACGCCGAGCTTGTAACCAAGCAGCCTGTGATCCTGTCTTACGCTAGCACTCTCATCCATTCACCCCCCTCAGTTCTCGATCTGTAACCGTAGTTTAGTTCATTTATCAGTCCCAGTAGCCATAACCTACGAAGACACGTTCAACCAAACTCTGCACTCTTCCCACGTTGCTGAATGGCCCCATAAATATTCAGCGTCCCTATGCTAATGTTCTTCCTGCAATAAGTCTGTTGTAGGCTAACTGCCTTCGGAGATTGTGAAGCATCTGGCTAGAAATACTGGACTCATGGGGACACTGAAGATATATCTTGAGGGTTCAGACGAAGGTAGTTACGAGTTGCTCCACTTTTTTGGCCCTGCTGGGGAATGTCACCTTCTCACTTTGCTGCATGTACTGGCTTTTTCACAGAATATTCGTACTCAAAAACATAAAACACAGACAATAAATGTAAGAAATATTTTTGATCAGTTTTTGCTTCTCAGCGTGTATGTATATCTTGGACTTTTTCATCAACGATTAAACATTGAGATTGTCCGAAAGAAGAATATGTTTGCACTGTAATCCTTATCCTTATTATTTAGAATTGCATGTCTGAGCACTCAGTGTCTGTAAAAGTTGAGGTTTCAAAGGGAAAAATTCTCCCTCTGCCAGGCATGTCACAATATGAATTGCAAAAAAAAGTAATTGATAATTATAGAAGGATCCCACCTATGGAGAGCGGTTTGAAAAAAGATTAGTGGAATGGGAAAAGGATCAATAAAAAATGTTTTTGTTCATGTTTCTTTGAGCAGCTGGAGAAATAAAATATGTCGATTCAACATTCTTTGAGCAGTCTGATGTGCAATATTGCTGCTCGACCAATAAGAGAAGCCTGGAGCGCAAAACGTTTGGGGTCCTCTCTGAGCTGCCTGGAGCGCAAGGACGTTTGAAGCGACCTTCTTTGAGCGGTCTGGAGCGCGAAAACGTTCGGTTCGACCTTGTTTGGACAGCCTGAAGCGTAAGAATGTTGGGTTCGGCGTATTTTTTATCTGCATAAAGTGCAAGAACATTGGGTTCGCCTTTTTTGAACAGCCTGGAGTGCATGCACGATCGGTTTGACCTTCTTCGAGCACCCTGGAGCGCCAAAACGTTCGAGGTAATCCATCTTTGAGCGTTCTGGAACGCAAAAACGTTCGGTTCAACCTTCTTTGACCCGCACGATGTGGAAGAACTTTAGGTTCGATGATCTTTGAGTAGCATGGGGCGCAACAACGTTCGGATCAACCTTCTTTGAGCAGCCCGCAGCGCAGTGACGTTCGGTTGGATCTTCTTTGATCAGCCTAAAGCGTAAGAATCTCAACGACTTCATTGCGAAGATGAAATACCTTCTGTCGCGTACATGTTAGAATTACAATTTGAACCCCCTTTATCTGCTGTGGAAGTAAATAATAAAAACCAAATGGGCATTCGATTTTGATTCTAACAACATCAGTTTGATAATCTAGGTCAGTAAAGTAAAGTATCTCTATAAGAGCAGATTATCAGCAAGTACAAAGCAGAAATCGAATATGTTCAAGCTAGCAATTATTGACCTGTCTAAAATCATCCAGTTCAATGTTAAGATGTCCCAATATTCATACAACGTTATTATTAATTGAATTATATTATCTTGAGAAACACCATGTCCTTTTTAAATATGAATTGAAGGGAGTTTCAAAAAAAATCGGAATAATCCCTGTTGATGATGATCACTAAACCAGCACTGGATATGCAGTCCTCATGATTTATACCTCATCTGTTGTCTTTGTATCTCCCGCTCATTGATCAGTTGTTAAACTCCTGTTGTCAAATGAATATAACGAACAAATGCCCCGCTCCGTACACCCGTAAATCCCATTTCTGTTAGTCTGTTACTTTTTTTCAGCTCTTTTGAGTTAGATTTATGAGCATTATTATCTAAATGGCGATCAACATTGACAATTTTTTTCCTAATATTGTGTAATGAAAGGGAAAGCAACACTGATGTTTTTCACCCTATTTTGACAGTTCATGTCCTCCTCTTTCATTTAAACAATTGCATGAGCTATAAAATATGTTAATTCCACACAGGCTGTCATAAGAACAACGGCCAAGGCCGATGAAGTTGAAAAATCTCAAGCCGGAGGGGAAATTTGTGTGAAATGATGTTTGACAAATGATAGTGATGTGATGGTTGAAAGCAACAATCCATCATCATTTGATGATACTGACAAATATCAGTGAATAATAAGTCAATGATCTGTCAATTATCTGTAAATTATCCTACAATAATCACTAATTGATCAGCCAATGACCAATCAATGATCAGCCTATAATCCGTCAATGATCAGTCAATGATCAGTCAATGATCAATGCAATGATCTATTCTTCACTGGTCTGCGAGGTACCAAGTCAGTAATGGACCAGCAATAGACGGCTGATACGAGGCCTGGAGGAGTGTGCATGAGCTGTGTATAAGATTGAGGTTTGGGCTAGCGCAGAAAGACGTTGCTCGCAATTTGGGACAAGCAGAAGAAACTCGACTGATGCACCAAGTGAAATATGGTCTTGCTCCATCACCTTTTTCTGTGAGTTTCTTATGAACTATGCCAGTATTCATTGATATTTTTTCAGTCTGATCAATTTTGAAAGACAGTGAGTGACCTTAATCCAGGCATTGAAGTCATGACCCGCTTGTCAGTTGGGTCATCAATGTAGGGAGCATTACGTTTGTGAAGATTTCTTTTGAGGACTATTGATTCATAAATTTTTCTCTCGAACGCAGTAACAATGTTTGCAAACAAGAATACGGTAATGGTAGAAAGAGTGATGGGGTACAATATATTTAGATAAAAAGTTGAAATATTTTAAGATTTGTTAACTCTTAAAACATTTCATTGCCACAATAAACAGTATAATAGAATTTCCAGTGATTGTTCTCGCTCCTGTCATTTTAATTGCTTGTTATAAAGTACCCGCAGAGAGCTACAAGCAAACGATGACAATTAATACTGTGCTCGATGCACATTATTCTGACCAACCTCCTGTGATGAGGATTACGAATTAAGGAGGAGTACGAGTTACCAACTGATTTTGTGATTGTCGTGAATAATCAATTGATGATTCCGCTGACTGTAAATAACAACAATTGGAGTGGTAGCGAATGGCATAGTGGTAGCAACCATTGTAATCATTATTGAATAATGACATTCGCAGTTGATGTAACCTCCTGCAATTAACAAAGCTCCATGTCAGCACTGCATTGACAGTAAAAAACAAATTCCGGAAATATGCCTCCACAATTTATTTCCTAAGGTCCCCAAAGATAGGGAGACCCCTGGCACCAACACTCGCCAGAGGTTGTGGCATCCAGCCATACTACTGCCGCCTCCAGCCCTGCTGGAGTTACGGCCTACCCCCTCTACCTTAACAAAGATCCAATCTATACCTCCCGAGTTAATAGGCTTACGAGCTAATTGAACACTCAAAGCATTGCCACGTTGCACAGCAAGTCCCAGCCTCTGTTTAAGCCAGAACGTTTCTCGAGGGTCTCCGGAGGCGGCATATAGTTGTCGGCCAATATCGCGGATCAGGAGGCTGCTGGACTTGCCGATAATGCCGGTCGTCTCTACAGCTATAGGCTCAAAAAGGTAACAGTCACAAAGAGATTGATAACTATGCCTTGTTTTATTCTCTGCAGCATTGGCAGCCCTGCCAGCCTCCGTAGAAGTGCGAGGCAAGTGATTTGTCACAGAGGTGTCTACGCAGTTACAATCCCAACAAAGGTTTTTCTCTCTATAGAAGAGAAAAACTGTAACGCCGTCAGATCGCTTGCCGTCACCTCGATCGATCCCGGGCTCACAAATCGTATCAATTATGTCATTTAGAGCCAAATGTCTGGGATGTCGACCCCCGCTATATAGGCAGGAGAGCGCGTGGGTGCCTCATTCATTCATACGCTGACCACAGCGGCAGAGCTGCAGATAATTTACCGATGCACCGACTCTGAGCGCAGGAGCAATGCGAAGCGAGTCAAAGTCCAGTAAAGTACCAATCGGAGCGGCAGGAATACTTCTAACCAAGAACCGCTATCGGGACAGGAAGCCGCCAGTAGACGAGCTTTAGTTTTAAGATCTTGCGCCTCGAGTTATAGACCTTCCAATGTTATCCCTACTCCTTCACTGTCCCAAGACTTCTGGATGGCGTAACAGTCACCCTCTATTGCGATCACTTCTTCACCATGCTTTGCCTTTCATGCCAACACTACCTCCGGAAGTTCGTTAGACTGCGCCAAAACGTTAACGCTTGACAGAACGGCTTCAACTAACGGACCGACCGAGTGCAGAGATGAGATGAAGCTGGGCAGGGCAATTTCCTGTGCCTTGCGAATGCCCAAACCGCCAGAACTGACTGGGAAAGTGACTTGCTTCCATGAGAAATATGAAAATTAAATGTTAGTAATGTGGAAAAAGAATCTCGAACTGGTTTGTCGAATCTGGCAAGGTTATTTTCATGCAGGTATGTGGGAGCAGCGCGTAAAAGATACTGGAGTTTGGGAATAGCGGAGCAGTTTTTCAGCAGAGTGAGAGCTTGGTGTGGCTCAATTACGCTCGGTCGAGAAGCTATCAATTTAAGGTCGTCAATTTTGCCTTCAAGCGCTTCTGGAATGGCATGGACTGAGATTGGTGCGTCAAGGACGGTGCTATTTTCGGCAGACACAATTTTGATGTCAGGGATTACCTCGCGGAAAAGAGTCTATGTGCTCTCCCTGGAGGCAAAGCCCGAACTGTTAAGATGGATCAACTCGCACTTATGCCCATTTATGTCCAAGCCTATATGGTTTAACTTTTCTCGTAAGTCGTGGAAGTCCGTTTAAACTGTATCCGGCTCCCCCCCGAGCGTGACGTCATCCAAGTACCAAATGATAAACTCTGAAATGGCACTACGCGCAATTTGATCACCGTCAAGGGAAGAGAGGGCGGGCCCCATGGGGTACTCCTGTTGGATACCAGTTGCAGAAAGGATTGTTTCGCCCCCAAAAAACAGCAAAGAATGTTCGGAATATGCTTGCCATAGGAGTTGATACATGCTAGGAGTTCCCTCGCAAGCAGCTTGCAAGAAAACGTGACGCGATATACCGTTAAACGCGTTCTTTAAATTGAATTTAAGAACGATGCGATCTGGTGGGGCGTTGGCGATGTAGCGTCGCGTTGCATGCGCAGCCGCCTCACAGCCTCCTTTAGTGGCAAACCCTAGTTGAATCGGTCGGACTTGATTACCCAAACGATTAGCGAACTAAGCACAGCCTACCTTCGTTGCTAACCGCCAAAGGGTGTTTCCAACAGCAATGGGGCGGATACCCCGTGTTTCTTCGAAAGGACGCCAAGTAAGGCCCGAAAAATTACCCTCCTGGCAAAGGGAGGGATTTCACCTTGAAGTGTCAGGTTGAGAAAATCTGTAAAAGTTGAGGCAAGAGGGACTCCTGCACCACCAGCATTTTTTTTCAAAAGTGACTGAAGGTGACCGGGTCTGAAGCCATCCGGACCGGCATCAGAACCCTGTGGAAAAGACTTTATCGCCTTCATGACATCGTCAACCGTAGCGATAACCGGAGATGCCAGATCATCGTTTGGAGGTGCTGGAAGTGGATGTCCGCTGGCTGGACGGATGTTTATCGCGCAAGGCTTGTAAACTTTCTAGGCAGAAAGGGGCTAGTGCCTCGCTGGAAGAAACAAGTCGAACGGCCCACGTAGGTCGAAATCGGCAAACTTTGCATTGACCGTTGCTTTCAATCGATCATCTCAGTTTTTGTCTGGTAAAAAAGTGGTGGATCGATCCGATCGGTAAGCTCCCAAGAGGGCAACACAGGCAAGTCCCATTTGTCCATAAATTCCCTCACTTGAAGACGCATACGCGAAGTCAGTGAAGGCTGTTTTGTGTCGGAGAAGTTAGTTATGGTACGCCTCAAGCCCCAAAAGCTGAATGCCATGAGTCTGGCCCAAGCGAGGGGAGTTTGCTTGCGAATGCAGTCACTCAATAGTGCATCCAGTGCTTCTGCCACTAGAATGGTCACGCCTTTCGGGATTTCGTTTAAAACTTTGATGTAGCGCTTCTAATTATCAATGTATGTGTCAAAATCAATAGAACCTTGCTCCCTCAATGGTACTAGAGGTTGAGTCGCTGGGACGCCGCTACAGCGGGATCAATACCAGAACTCTGCATTTCTGGCTTTGAGCGCGTTCATTTTTACGCATGACATGTGATAATAATAGCAATAAATTAGTTTTGATTTTCTTATATAACTGCTTCTGCAGGCATAACAATAGTTTTTGTAATTATCTGAATCAACTTCGCTGGCTGGTGCCGTAAAAAAACCTGACTGATCTGATGTGGAGGCTGATGGTGTTGCAGCAATAGAGATGCCAATAAGGGGAAGAGCAGACTGAGCCACCCGTGACGGTACGAACAATGCCGCTGCCCCTGCCGTTAAAAATATGAAAACTTTCCGCGTCGGGTGGTTTTGAATAATAAATGTTTCCTGTATTGGAAAGGGAATTTGCGTACTGTGACAATGAAAATTTGTCACCGCAGATGGCCTCCGAAAATGATCTAGAGGTAACCGGAAAAAATATGGCAACCTTGGTTTTGATTGTACTTGGGTGATAGCTGATTGTACTTGTGTAATAACTAGAAAAGTAAATTAAAATATGTCTAGAAGATATGACACCAAAAAAGTCAAGAAAGCACACACGAAAAGGCTAAAAAGATAATAAGCATATAATGGTAATGTAGAAAGACATGAAGTTAAATAAGTGGACGGCAGCTGAAATGTAGATGTCCTTCAAAAATAATCTTGAATTAGTAGGAAAAGAGATGGGCAACATTGGTTTCGACGGTTGTTGAGTAGAGGCCGAAAAAGTAAATTAAAATATAACCTATGCAAATTTTACATAAAAATAATCTTGAACGAACACAAATGAAGGCTACAAAGCTCAATAGGAATCCACTCAGACGTGGATTAATTAAAGCTAACGGCTAGGAGATTAAAGCAAATCGAAAAATAACCTTGATAAACTGTCCTAAAAAATGGGCGAGGCTATAATCGTAGGCACAGGAAAAAAGGATAATGACAGTAGTTGGGATAAATAGGCCAATCAATTATCACCTGAAATACCAAAAGGACAATCTGTCAATTATTGTTTTCTGACTCAAAAAATATCGTTCAAAGCATGGATCTAGAACAAGGGGCTACTCAGTGAATGTGATGTTATTAACCTGTACATTCCTTCTCAATTTCAAGAGAGTATCGATAAAAAATCAATGGTATGATTTTCATCAAAGAAGTTAGCAAACAGATGTGGAGAGTGATTTGCTGGGGTGTTCTTCTGCTATGTTCAAATCAATACTTATTTGTATTAAATTTCAAAGAAAGTTCTGTGTATTCGTACTGAGAATTTGATAAGATAATTTAAAATCGTACTACGTATCTACAACATAGTTTATTCTATCGTTCCGGCTAATCATTGACGGATTATTTTTAAAATTTAACCAATTTTTGACCGGATGGTTGCCTCCATGTTTCTCTGTTTTTTTGTCTTCTTTGACCTCCTCCCTGAACAGGATGCATAAGTCTCGATGTTGTGGTCAATAGTTGGCCAAATATGTTGGTATTGAGTACGAGGCTTAGGTTAACTGCAAAAAAAAAAACACTTCGTAAAGAAATATCGGTTGATTTAACAATCATCATCATTATATTGCTATAACTGAAAACTATTATCTTCCTAAGGTGTTTGTTCCTTCCGATAAACATCAACCCAGGCAATGCCTTTAAAACAATATTTTACTTACTGAATTCTTTAGTTACTTTTACGATGTTTTTTTGTTGCCTCATATTTGGTTAAGAATATTAAAACAGCAAAAAAGCATCCATGTGATCATATTTATTTAATTGATATAATTACATATAGTTTCCATTCCCTCATTGGATGTGTTTGTTTTGCATGCAATCACATCTTGCCCTAAGAGCACGACCAAAGGACCGAAGCTGTTGGAGTGGCACTTCATATTCTATTCCTAAAAAGACCACACCTGAAATAATACGTTTGGAGTAAATAAGAGGGTTAATGCATGCGACGCAGGAACAGGGTCTAGAGCGTCCTTAATTACTAATTCAAAACAGATTCAGGGCGAATTCTCTCAACAACTGATGATTTATTGAAGTTATGAGGATGAACTGATGTTACGACGGACAGGCATTTACGAAGGCAACAACTGACACGTTCCATCAATTGTTCCATTTGAATTCTGTCAGTTAAAGTGTTGGAATATTTACCTGCCTTTATAAAGTTCAATTACCATTTCTGAATAAGTGCCATGTGTTTGTTTACAGCACAAATTTGGAAGGGTTGTGGAGCAGAGTGGCATAACCAAGCTAGCAGTTCAATGTTAAACAGACTGAACATGACGCCAGAAATGCCACTCTGATTCTCACGTTCATTCATTTCTTACAACGTATTCTTTTTTACAACGAGCACAGGGTCACGTGGACCCTTTTTTTGCAAGCCCACGCCATCTAGGGGAACAAATTGGCGGTCCTCAAAAGCGTCCTTGCATAATTTTAGCCAAGCGCTTAATTACGAGCTCATTGCATGACAATGTGAGGATGGTGACCGGGATAAGGACTAGTGGGACGACGAGGATAGTGCAGGTCTCCTCGGGACAGTGAAGGGGCTTGACAACACAGTACACAACATAGTTGAGGATACTTACAACCTTCAATTAATCTTTGCAAGGTCACCAAACTATTGAATAGGCTAAGAATGATTGGGTCGGACATCGGAGTGCAAAACAGGGACCACAGCCAACTATAACACGCTGGATCACATGTAAACTATAACTCGCTGGACTACAGCCAACTATAACTTGGAAGACCACATGCTAAATATAAGTCGTTTTACAGAGCAGGTTTGTGGTCGCTCATGCACATTGGTGACGACGATGTTGACCCAATTTCTGGAATAACTGATCATGAAGAAATATAGATCAAAACGAATACCTGGAATCTAGTATTAAATATTTCTGGGCTCACAATTCAACTGCGAGTGATTCCATCAATCGGTCGTTTAATTATTCTTACTGCTATGTTATACCTGCATTTTCACAACAATGCAGTTTTAACCTGGTCGGTTTCTACTTTGATCTTTTCTCTTGCGGGATTCATGACATGAAAATTCTCTTTTATCATCGGTTAAAATAAACCAAGATGTGGGTACTCCTTGGAGTGAAATCTCACCTACACTCCATCGTCATTCATTATGTCTAACTTATGAAGAAATAATCATCAAGCGCTAGCAGATCTAATTACCTATTAGAAAATATTATATTGGAAGCCGATAGCAGAGTGGACAGCTTACCCTTAGCATAGACTTCCAACTTCACAGTTAAGCTGCAAAGTAGGATAATTACACATTAGTTTCGGTAAGAGTACAATTGGATGTCATCTGTTAGTGACCCACTCTGCAGCACAACATAGTACACAAAGCAAATCAGACGATATATGATGCGGACATAGCAAGTTGGACATTCTATTGCCCGTATCAAAATAAGGCAAGGCTGGCCCCAAAAAGCGTATAATAAACTACATAGCAAAAGATGGCGTAAGAGAGTAGCGATTGGTATCATTGCTAGGGAAAATGTTCCACGCACGTTCTTGAAAAGCCGCTACGTCAACATTTTTTTACATTTTTTATCTGCTTTCTCTGTTTGTGTGACAACATCCCACGCTGCTAAGTTTGATGTTTTATCAACCAATACTAAGAAGGATGTAAAGGAGTGACAGAAAAACAGAAATAAGGCTTTAATGGCTTAACTAAATCCATTTTGTGAATGAGTGACTCCATCCATCATTTTTCTTATAGGATAAATGAATGTGTCAGGAAATTATGTCCGCGCAGTGATTTGCATTATTACAATTCCACTGAATTCGAGGATTGCAGCCTCTCCTACCGAAGATGATAATCTTGGACTTTCGTTCGCAGTTTTTACTACCCTTCACAACTGAAACTTTGTAGGTAAATTATTCGAGTTTTGCAATGTAAATAAATTGTTCATGGTTTGCTATGTATAGAAATTGTTCATGTTTCACTATGTATATAACTTGTTCATGGTTTTGCTATGTATGTAAATTTGAAGTGATATCTGGGTCGGTTATTTAACTAGTGAATAACCAAACCTATTGTGTGTGGAAGTTAGAGGACAGGGTATATTCAAGTGTTTAGAGGTGGTCAGGCCCATGGTATTAAATGGATGATGGGAGGGTGGTAAAAAGGTGACAAATACGGAGGTGAAAGGGCATTCAGCCAGAGAAAAACCGTAGTTTGGGGGGATGAATGGCATGAAGCAGAGATTAAGGAGACGAGTCATGCGTGTGGAGGTTGACCTGAGTGGAGAATGAATTTGAACAAATGAGTTTTGACGAAGCTCTGATTCGCTTTCCCGCCCGTGGCTGCTCACTAAGAAGGGCAAGGGTAAGGCAGGGCCCGGCAACTATGACACAGCATCGGTAAATCCATGAAAGCTGTCGGCCACTGCTGCTGATACTGATCTCGGACCTCACTCCTGATCTAACATGCGTGTCGTGGGCTCCTAGCAGAACACATTAGGGGCTGCGGGCTAAGTTGTGGTATGCGTGTGAGTGCATGAGAGGAGTGTGAGGTGCAGCTTGCCGTCGGCCACCCCCTAATGTAGGATTTTGCCTCGCGTAGTGTATCTGTGATTAACATACAAGTTGTATGAATAAACACT
Source organism: Gammarus roeselii (assembly GCA_016164225.1). NCBI lineage: Eukaryota > Metazoa > Arthropoda > Malacostraca > Amphipoda > Gammaridae > Gammarus > Gammarus roeselii. The sequence continues at coordinate 5,551 of SDVV010003452.1, read as the reverse complement.
TTGCTCCAAGCAAGAAATATCAGATTTAAAACCCGTTTGAATCGTTGATTTGATGATGAGGAAATTTGAAAAGACTATAATACGTCCGAGATTTTTTTAATAATATAAAAATCCATGAGTTGAGTTACAGTTTCACGAAGTAAAAAACTATTAATTTTATCATTCAGTTTGAGAAGCTGCTAGGAAACCATTACATATAAAGTGAAGCGAATACTATGCCATTAACGTGTCGTGTTTTTTTTTGGCAACATGTCATGTTTGTGGTCTCGATGTTAAGCGGTGAACATTTGTGAATGATTGAACGTGCGTTTTCAAGATATCACTTCGTGAAGTTGCCGACTTGTAACTTCATAAACTGTTAGTGTGTTACAAACAGTCCGCTCTCCAAGGATATATCCGAAATCCGTCAGCCCAATCGTTCTCAAAAATTGGCACTGTATCTCTTTGTTAATTATATCTACACTATACGAACGATTTATTTGACGTGATACTTGACTCCGTTATGCTGAAAAATAACATAAATGTGAAATTTAATTATATTCTTATGATAGTAAATTAAGTTCAATCTCCAAAGGACAATTTAACATTTTGTGAAGGACCAGTTCCACTCATGTCCTTTTTTTCTAACTCCCACAGTTTTCTCGGTCCTGTCGGCTCCACCCAGCTTTGAAGGGATGCGCTTTTAGCAAAGTTTGCAATGCAATCTCGAGTAAATGTCAGTTTTCAATGCAAATAACAAAGAATCCTTTGAATATTGACAAAGCCTAAATGGGGCAGCTGAGCTTGGGAATCAGAGGCATTGGGTGGATATTCGTTGCATCAGAGAACATCCGATACTCAAACAGTGAGAGATTCATCGAGCAAAACCAAGGCTTTTTGATCATAATATAATCCCAGTGAAGTAGAATGAAGAGGCTTGACAATTCAATGCTGACTTACAAACTGTTGGGAGGCCATCGTACATGTTTCTTAATCAACGAAATGTTTAAACTTATCCGCACTGATACGAAACATGAATAAAGAATACTAAAATAAATGATAAATTTTAAAATAAAAAATTATTTGTTTCCGAAAAGAAGATATTCAATGACATACGCATATTGGATTCCTTTTGTTCACAAGCGAGATGCAGTTCGTGTGCTTTGCTCCCTGTTGCTGAAACTCAAACACTATATAGGAATTAATAATGTGATATCAGTTGCCTGCATAGGTGCCATATGCAATTAAAGGAAATACAAAAGGTATTTAAATGTGATAATGCGATTTTCTATAAGAAATAGTAATAAGTATTCCGTGTTGGGTATGATTAAGTGCTGTTCTAATTCATGAAAGACGGACGTGTTGAAAAAAAATGTATTGAAAACGTCTCAGTTGACGAGGAATTTGCCAAAATAAAAATAAAAATAATAACTGGTTTAAAAATACGTATACATAACTCACTGTATTAAGTGTGCCATTTTTGAAGGACAATTCCTGCAGTATGACTTGTTTATTTTTCGCTGTGGCAAAGTCAAGCGTATCAATTGCTTTTATTATAATATAAAGAGTTCGATATGGAAATCTTGAAGTGAATGTCTGTTTTCTTTGAGAATGACAAACCCAAGTCAGAAATCCCTTTCCAACTAACGAAAATTTCATCGCATCTTTGATGTTCTAGAGCTGAATACCGAGAGTGTAATTGGACGAACAAATACTATTCGGAAACGGGCAATTCTACTGTCAAAAATGTTCTCACAACGACTTACCGTAAATGTAGTGAGGCCAAGTATTGAATTTTCCATCAATTACTAACAAATAGAGCAGTTTAGAATGTAATGTATGTCTATTTTTTTGCAGTCATTCCAATAATACGTATTTTGGGGCTCCAGTCTACAACTAGCTGTCATGATACTTTTCAAACCCATCGTTGCCATCAATCGAAACATTGGATCTTTCACAGACTCATCTTATGAATCGTTCTTTGCATTTACCTTTTGATGAATTCGAACCAGGAAGTTTGCAATTTTTATTCGTGTTTTTTTTTCACTGTCTTATGAGGAAACGATTCAGCCAATATCAAAGTCAAATATCCCCCCTTCACCCCTCCCCCTCCCAATAATTAGGCGGCTACCGTATAATGGCCTACTAAATATTAATTGGCATTACGGATGCTACCCGTTGGTTAGGACTGAACGATCAAAGGCAATTGTTGTATGCTCTGACCCATGTTAATTTGGGTCGCACCAACACTATGAGGTGTTTTTTGCCCACAGCACGAGCTGCTACAGGAAGTGTGTCGTTTTCTAGAATAAGCCAATAAGACGGAGGAAAAATTAGAATCAATCTGTGTCCCGTGAGGCTGATGGCGTTATTTCTTCGTATTTACAAGAGCGTCTGAGATTCATCTTCTTCTCAAAACAGCTGTTGCTTCCCAACTTCCAAGGGGAACTGGCCCACTATCTGTTCCAGGTAATTTTTGATGTAACAAATTTGCCAGGACACTTATAACAAATTTGTTGCCATGGTATTGATATTTGAAGGAAACATTTGAAATTTAAATCCTTGACGACCTCCCTTGAACGGGTTTCCTCAGTGCAGAGACGAATATCAGGTATTTTTAGTCACGAATGGGTCGTGTAACGAGTTCATTACGTCATTTCTCTCCTGATGCCCACAACACAGATTATTGTGAACTATTCCGAGACGTTAATGAGCCGGAGTCTATTATTATTGAAGGTGTCATTCGGTCAATTACTACGGTTCACTACATTTGTTTCAAAAAGTATTTTGCATGACATTCAGTAGAGTCTTTCAATTAATGAGGAAGTACAATCCATTTCTTCGCCTTCGGGTGTATCCATTAGAAAGATTGACCATATGAAGCATACTTAGTCAGGGGAAGTATACTCTGGAATTACAACGTTAGGCTTCGAGCATTATATGCAAATCGACTTTCAATCTTTCCGATTGATGCTGGGAAAGTTTGCCACTTATCAGCTATCCAATCGGTAAAGTATATGAAAATCAATTACGGCATTATTAAGTCTATCGCATTGTATTGACTACTGACACTGGGACATGTACAAATGGGCCATGCATCTACAATATTGGTTCACGGTGAAACCTAATCGCCTCAATTCATGGTCAAATAGTCGCTTTGATTATTGCAGGCACAACCGGAACCGGTTTCCGTTCATTGTCAGAAAAAATTAAACGAAGCGTTCCCATTTTCAGATTATTACGATAATAATTATTCAACCACTGGCAAATATTTAATCAATATTGCTTGATTGTTCGTTTCATTGCTGCCGCCCCCATCTTCTGCAACAACTTGCAAGTCCATTGAATATTCATACATTTTGTTGTTATTAGGTATCGAAAACTCATTTTGGCTGAATTGTCATTGCCATTCAGGTGAACATTTTGCGAGATTCCAAGGATGCTTTCCCGAAGCCGATGTTGCTCGAGCAACGTGGGAATAAAAACCAGCTATTTGATATAGACAAATAAATCGAAGCTATATATATTCATTCATGTTTAACAATGTTTTAGAGCCCTGCAGAGGTCCCTTCGTCAGACTGCTCTAAGAATCATAAGCCATTGACGGAGCTTTTTGGACCAAACTGAGGAACTTGAGAGGATCATAGTTACCATGCGTATTCCCTATTATTAGCTATTCGGTATCGAACTTAACATAAATTCAAACATCAGACTCAACGAAAAAGTGTATAATAACGATATTGTGCATTTAATGTATAGTAATACATGAATGTTAGGACTGAAATATCAATGGTTCAATAGAACAACTTGCAACTATTTCCCTCGTCAATCGCTTGTTTCAAGTCACACACATAGTCTACCACTTCTGTGGAGAGAAAACACACCTCTGACTCGATCGACATGATCATTTCAGATTTTATTCGTTCGCATTGTTGTCACATCGCATTTTCCAGATCAATCATTATGCCACTCACTTGTTATCAGTAATTTCGAAACGTTATTTTTTCTTCATCTAATGTCTTTTAAATTAACTTTCTAATTCAATAAGCCTGAACTAATCTGAAGTAAACGGTACTATCAAAATATTAATGGAACACAGGATCGTTTATACGACAGTAATAATGCAACGAATTTTTGCGAGAATTGCAACTTCTTTGACAACTGTTTAAATGTGTCCCAGCGAGTCATTATCTCCAATATTTCGCAAACTAAAACAACAAAAGTATTAGTTATAAAGACTCTGTGATGTGTAAGTTCCTCTGATCGGAATTCAGCGTGACGCCACAACGCCACAACCTCTTCCTTTGCAGCATCAACCGGCAGCATTTCTTAATAGTTTTGACCCAAACGGCAAAACTGTTTGTTAAGCAATAAATTGGATTCGACTAATTCCGCATCAAGTCTTTCTTTATAATATGTGCAGGAGTTTCCATTTACCAACCATATACTTTAAATCCTAAAAAAAATCCTTAAATCCATCGATTCCAGTAAAACGAATCATGAAGAAAACGTGATCATTTATTTCAAAGTACAAGATAGTGTCACCCGACGTGAAGTAGGTCTTATCGCGACACACAAACATTTCAGCTAAATTGGGTTTGGAATAAATGATACCTTCATATTGCCACGATCTCATAATGCCACGGTCTCATAATGCTACTGTCTCATAATGCAATGGTCTCATAATGCCACGGTCTCATAATGCTACTGTCTCATAATGCAACGGTCTCATAATGCCACGGTCTCATAATGCTACTGTCTCATAATGCTACTGTCTCATAATGCAACGGTCTCATAATGCCACGGTCTCATAATGCAACGGTCTCATAATGCCACGGTCTCATGATGCGCACTTTAACAATGGTAACGGGAAGTAAGAGCGTTTTCTCTTTATTGCGGTACTCCATCTTTGAATGTGAGGAACACCCCATTTGGTTGAAGGAAGGGGCCCTTGCTGCGATGAATTGCCTCCTGAGCAGAATAAACTGAACTTGGCAGTTATAGAACACAATAACCCGGTTCGGGGCGTTCATGTAAATTCCCTATCGATTGACAAGCGAATTATTAAATTTGCTTATTACTGAGCATAAATTCACTGAAAAATACAAAACAAATTCTGAGATCCATCCTCCGTCAGAGAAAATACGGTTTTTTCAACAGTGCAAATAATCTTTCTCATTCACGGTTCGCACGGATAAATTTATGCACATGAGACATCATCCCTTGTTGTCGTCTACACTTAACGAACTGTATTTTTCTGACATCTACTGTAGACTCCAAATACGTAATTTTAACTAACAAGTACTGAGCGATATCTAATGAATGAGCATGAATATCATTTCATTGGCTTCTTCACATTCCGTACACTTTCATTAATTACTATAATATTAAACACATAGATAACTTTTTATATACATGAACACAGTCCATTCATAATTCGAATTATGCTTTGCTAAGAAAATGGAATTCTCTCTTCAATTCATACTTCAGTTAATGCTTGATAGACCAAATTGAAACATATGAAACTATCTATTGCTGGCTGTCATTTGTAGGACGCATATAATGCATATAT
>SDVV010003451.1:0-21367 GCA_016164225.1 Gammarus roeselii | reverse complement strand
GTACAGCTCAAAGCAAAGCTCAAAGTACAGCTCAGAGTATAGCTCAGAGTACAGCTCAGAGTACAGCTCAGAGTACAGCTCAGAGTACAGCTCAGAGTGCAGCTCAGAGTACAGCTCAGAGTGCAGCTCAGAGTACAGCTCAGAGTACAGCTCAGAGTACAGCTCAGAGTGCAGCTCAGAGTACAGCTCAGAGTACAGCTCAGAGTACAGCTCAGAGTACAGCTCAGAGTACAGCTCAGAGTACAGCTCAGAGTACAGCTCAGAGTGCAGCTCAGAGTACAGCTCAGAGTACAGCTCAGAGCAAAGCTCAGAGTGGAGCTCAAGTTCATTTCAAACTATATCTTGACGTAAGCGAGCCTAATGAGGGCAGAATGAAAGGGACTATTACTGTTCAGCGGATGATCGTTGATAACGTGCTTGATGTTAAGGGTGGTTATATTATACAATAATATTGCGGTTATAATTTATGTCCTATTATCAAGGCAATCAACGACGTTCAAAGGATGAAATATAACGTGACCAGATAACGGTTTTAAGATTTACCTTCCTGTAGACAAGGCTTATCATCAAGCAGTATGGGGAAGAACTGTACTGTCGACAGCAAGAGTTCACCGACCTTACAATCCACGAATGACTATTAAAGAAAAAGAAAGTATTTTATGACAGTTTGTTGATATAATACATTCATTCAATGCATGATAAAAGATTGACGATGCAAAATTATGATTAGCTTGTGCCTGCCACACTAGGCCCCAATAGTGCCTGCCATACTAGTATGTATGCCTGCCATACTAGCCACTATCAGTGCCTGCCATACTAGCCACCATCAGTGACTGCCGTACTAGCCACCATCAGTGACTGCCATACTAGGCCCCGTTAGTGCCTGCCATACTAGTATGTATGCCTGCCGTACTAGGCACCATTAAAGCCTGTCATACTAGTCTGTATGACTGTCATACTAATATGTATACCTGTCATACTAGTCACCATCAGTGCCTGCCATACTGGGCCTCATTAGTGCCTGCCATACTAGTATGTATGCCTGCCATTCTAGTCACCATCAGCGCCTTCCATACTAGGCATCATTAGTGCCTGCAATACTAGCCACCATCAGTGCCTGCCATACTAGGCCCCATTAGTGCCTGCCATACTAGTATGTATGCCTGCCATACTAGGCACCATTAGTGCCTGTCATACTAGTATGTATGCCTGCCCTATTAGGCACCATTAGTGCCTGCCATACTAGCCACCATTAGTGCCTGCCATACTAGTATGTATGCCTGCTATACTTGGCCCAATTAGTGCCTGCCATACTAGTATGTATGCCTGCCATACTAGGCCCCATTAGTGCCTGTCATACTAGTATGTATCCCTGCCATACTAGTATGTATGCCTGCCATGCTAGTATGTATGCCTGCCATACTAGCCGTCATCAGTGTAATAAATGTCTTATTTTCTCATTTGATTCCAACCTCTCTGCAATGAGATTGCAATTATTTATGTATGAATATAAACTTTTGTCTCCACCTACGTGCAGGAGGAAACTGGGCTAATAAAATACTTCCATATAAACATACGATCTCCTTTGAGATATGTCGAAATCAAAGGGCAAATATGCAATGCACGGACGGCATATTAACTAGTATATTCATTTGGACAAAAATAGTTTTATTAGGACGGTAATTGCGAACATTTATGTTGACTATTCCTCATGTTACGTTAAACTAGTGAAAATATTGCGTTTAAACTTGTGTGCACGTTCAGGACATTCATTCTTCTTGCCTTCTTCTCATGAACAAGATTTCCAACAAACCAAATTCCATTTTCCCCAATACACATTGTCCGTTTTATGAATGAAATGGTTATGTTATGTATTTATCAGCGATCACAATTGATAAAATTAGTCATGATTTGCAGGGTGTGGCAACTTTACTGACTGCGACTCCACGTCTTCATCGTTCCTAAGTAACAAAATGAAATCACACGACCATGGAATTTTCATCATATTATTTATCAAGGTTCGAAGGTTCATATCACACATCCTTGATCACACGCCCTATCACAACATGCCCTAACAACAAGCGGCGTATCATTGAATCTCGATAACTGGGAAAGTTCCAATATCAAAGAATACATATTGAAACAGTATGTTAGCTCAACGCAATTGTAATAGCCTTATTGCTTTAATAATTAGTAGATGATATAGAGCATTAAACCACCGGGCTGCTTATCTCGTCTTGAGCATGATAGTAAACACTGGTTACTGTGAGACACAGCTGCGCTGAACAACAATACAGACAGTGAAGGTTCTGACGTGCCTCGTTCAATATAATGACCGGACAAAGGAATTCCACCCACCTCGCGCATGCAGGCATCGAGTCAATTGCTTCTTACTTCTCAAAGATCGTCTCGTTCTCTTTCATTCGTTCATTCTTCTGTGTTCTTCCGTCTTCCTCCCTGCAGGGTAGGTAGTCTGTTGATATTTCATGCTTGCTCATTTCCAGTTACCTCATTCTGATTTAAAAAATAATTTCATTGGTAGCGAGAAGTTGATATCCGAGAAATATAGACGCCAAAAATAGGATATCTTCCAGTATGGTTTCTAATACCCTGTATAAATATAGTATGTTTTTAGGAAATCATAAACATATGGCTTTTTCATCTAAGTTAAAAAAATATGAAATTATATCTAGTTAAAAACGTACGATCTCCATGCAGGGATATTGGAAGTTAAACCCAAACGGACCGCATTACAGGCGTCAATAGCACGTAATTTGGGGAGAAAAAATTCATGATGCTATTCGTCACAAAAACAGTTCATGAGGCTGAGACCCTTGGTTTGCAATAATTGAAACAAACATCAACGTACAGACTCGTCCGCATGCATGCTTACGTGCATACAGACTCGTCCGCATGCATGCTTACGTGCATACAGACTCGTCCGCATGCATGCTTACGTGCATACAGACTCGTCCGCATTCATGCTTACGTGCATACAGACTCATCCGCATGCTTGCTTACGTGCATACAGACTCGTCCGCATGCATGCTTACGTGCATACAGACTCGTCCGCATGCATGCTTACGTGCATACAGACTCGTCCGCATGCACGCTTACGTGCATACACACTCGTCCGCATGCATGCTTGCGTGCATACAGACTCATCCGCATGCTTGCTTACGTGCATACAGACTCGTCCGCATGCATGCTTACGTGCATACAGACTCGTCCGCATGCATGCTTACGTGCATACAGACTCGTCCGCATGCATGCTTACGTGCATACACACTCGTCCGCATGCATGCTTGCGTGCATACAGACTCATCCGCATGCTTGCTTACGTGCATACAGACTCGTCCGCAAGCATGCTTACGTGCATACAGACTCGTCCGCATGCATGCTTACGTGCATACAGACTCGTCCGCATGCATGCTTACGTGCATACAGACTCGTCCGCATGCATGATTACGCGCATTATACGAGACAGTCCTGCATTGAGCGGCTATTTTATTGTTACAAAAACTTCATGACTGATGCACCTAAAAATGAGTCATAGATGGATAAGCACATCGGAATTAAAGTTTCGTTGTCACCTCTGATCGACCGCTGTCTTCGCGTTCATTGCATGGTAAGTAATAGTAAACTGAGCCGTCCTTGTGAGCTCATACCGAGTCATGAAATCTTAAGTATGTAGTGGAGATTGAGTCAATACTATTCCTGGAAGCAGACTAACTTGGTCTCTTTAACAAGGTTATCCGTATACATATGTTGCTCTTACGACAAAGTTTATGTATCGCTCGCCGGTATCATTTCTCCTTGTTTTTGACGCGTATCTTCCAAATTGATAAACAGCCATACTAGGCCACGAGCGCTTGTAATATAATCCTTTTCGACAAAACAAAAATTGCTGCATCATCTTTGGTCTCCTCTTCGTCAATCTTGATATTAAAAAAATCGACTTGCTTTTTATTCTAATGAGGACAGCCTCAATTATTAAAAAATTCAAATTGGAATTATATCATCATCAGCGTATGTGACTTGTTGCCTGAAATGAGGTATTTATTTGGAGAAATGAATCATGAACCACGACGAATATGAAGGCCATATATTTGCTAGTGCCAAGTCGTCAAATTTATCTAATTGCAACAGATTAAACCGAACGCTTCGATAATTAGATTACCATACTTAGTCAACAACAGAGTAAGTCAAGCAATTTTCAAAAGGAAATAAAAACTCAATCTTCTTTTCACACTTTACTAATGTGAATTTACTCGATTTCGTTGATCAAAATATTCGTTAATGTTCTTGTACATTATCTGAAAGTTCATACTATTCCCTAGTAAACTAACTCAAACGAAAAGGACGAAGAGCCGCCACTAGAGGTTGTTTCAAAAATTGAGTCTTAGGGGAGATTTAAATCTTTGTAACTGATTGTAATTGGTATTGCTTATTCGGTATAGAGAGGCTAACCGAACAGCATGCCAGCAAGTAGTGCTTACATCACAAGAAAAGGGCCGCAAGCAGCAAGCGAGCCAGCATTGTTCGCAACGTATAGAGATGCACTGTGATCAGCATTGAGAGAAGCACCTTGAGCAGCATGTGAGCCAGCATTGTTCGCAACGTATAGAGATGCACTGTGATCAGCATTGAGAGAAGCACCTTGAGCAGCATGTGAGCCGGCATTGTTCAACCCAGCTAAGAAGCTTCATGAGCAGCATGTTAGCACTAGTGCTTAGTCCAGCGTAAAAACACCATAGGCAGGATGTGAGGCAGCTTTGCTCAGCCTCGTAAAGAAGAACTATGAGCAGCACGTGAGGCAGCAATGATCAGCCCCACAGAAAGCACCATGAGCAGCATGTGAGGCAAACTCGCCCAGACAGCAGAGAAGGACCGTAAACCGCTTGTAAGGCAACCTTGCTCAGCCTAGCAAAGAAGCACCGTGAGCAGCATGTGAAGCTATGCCTTGCTCAGGCAGCAGAAAAGCACCGTGAGCAGCATGTGAAGCTATACCTTGCTCAGGCAGCTGAGACGCACCGTGAACAGCATGTGAGACAGCATTGCTCAACCTAGCCGATAAGCATCATGAGCAGCATGTGAGGCTACCTTGCTCAGTCTAGCAGAGAAGTTCCTTGAGCAGCATGTGAGGCCACCTTGCCCAGCCAAACAGAGAAGCACCATGAGCAGCATGAGAGGCATCCTCGCTCAGCCCAGCAGATAAGCACCATGAGCAGTATGTGAGGCAACCTTCTCAGCCCAGCAGAGGGGCCCCATAAGCAGCATTTGAAGCAGCCTTGCTCAGCCTAGCAAGGAAACACCATGAGCAGCATGTAAGGCAACCTTGCTCAGCCTAGCAAAGGAGCACCACGAGCAGCGTTTGAGGCAACCTTGCTCAGACTAGCAGAGAAACAACGTGAGCAGCATGTAAGGCAACCTTGCTCGGCCTAGCAAAAAAGCACCACGAGCAGCGTTTGAGGCTCAGCCTAGCAGAGAAACACCGTGAACAGCATGTAAGGCAACCTTGCTCAGCCTAGCAAAGAAACACCACGAGCAGCATGTGAGGCAACCTTGCTCAGCCAAATAGAGAAGCACCATGAGCAGCATGTGAGGCAACCTCGCCCAGCCAGCAGAGAAGCACCGTGAACCGCTTGTAAGGCAACCTTGCTCAGCCTAGCAAAGAAGCACCGTGAGCAGCATGTGAAGCTATGCCTTGCTCAGGCAGCAGAGAAGCACCGTGAGCAGCATGTGAAGCTATACCTTGCTCAGGCAGCAGAGACGCACCGTGAACAGCATGTGAGACAGAATTCCTCAACCTAGCCGATAAGCATCATGAGCAGCATGTGAGGCTACCTTGCTCAGCCTAGCAGAGAAGTTCCTTGAGCAGCATGTGATTCCACCTTGCTCAGCCAAACAGAGAAGCACCGTGAGCAGCATGTGAGGCAACCTCGCTCAGCCCAGCAGATAAGCACCATGAGCAGTATGTGAGGCAACCTTCTCAGCCCAGCAGAGGGGCCTTATAAGCAGCATTTGAAGCAACCTTGCTCAGCCTAGCAAGGAAACACCGTGAGCAGCATGTAAGGCAACCTTGCTTAGCCTAGCAAAGAAGCACCACGAGCAGCGTTTGAGGCAACCTTGCTCAGCCTAGCAGAGAAACACCGTGAACAGCATGTTAGGCAACCTTGCTCAGCCTAGCAGAGCAACACCTTGAGCAGCATGTGAGACCACCTTGCTCAGCCTAGCAGAGGAACACCGTGAGCAGCATGTAAGGCAACCTGGCTCAGCCTAGCAGAATAAACACCGTGAGAAGCATGTAAGGCAACCTTGCTTAGCCTAGCAAAAAAGCATCACGCGCAGCGTTTGAGGCAACCTTGCTCAGCCTAGCTGAGAAACACCGTGAACAGCATGTGAGGCCACCTTGCTCAGCCTAGCGGAGGAACCCCGTGAGCAGCATGTAAGGCAACCTGGCTCAGCCTAGCAAAAAAGCATCACGCGCAGCATGTGAGGCAACCTTGCTCAGCCATATAGAGAAGCACTATGAGCAGCATGTGAGGCAACTTCGCTCAGCCCAGCAGATAAGCACCATGAGCAGTATGTGAGGCAACCTTCTCAGCCCAGCAGAGGGGCCCTATAAGCAGCATTTGAAGCAACCTTGCTCAGCCTAGCAAGGAAACACCGTGAACAGCATGTTAGGCAACCTTGCTTAGCTTAGCAAAGAAGCACCACGAGCAGCGTTTGAGGCAACCTTGCTCAGCCTAGCAGAGAAACACCGTGAACAGCATGTGAGGCAACCTTGCTCAGCCTAGCAGAGAAACACAGTGAGTAGCATGTGAGGCAACCTTGCTCAGCCTAGCAGAGAAACGCCGTGAGCAGCATGTAAGTCAACCTTGCTCTTCCTAGCAAAGAAGCACCACGAGCAGAGTTTGAGGCAACCTTGCTCAGCCTAGCAAAGAAGCACCATGAGAAGCGTTTGAGGCATCCTTTTCAGCCCAGCAGAGGAGCACCACGAGCAGCGTTTGAGGCAACTTTGATCAGCCTATCAGAAAAACACCGCGAGCAGCATGTGAGGCCACCTTGCTCACCCTAGCAGAGAAACACCGTGAGCAGCGTTTGAGGCAACCTTGCTCAGCCTAGCAGAGAAACACCGTGAGCAGCATGTAAGGCAACCTTGCTCAGCCTAGCAAAAAAACACCACGAGCAGCGTTTGAGGCAACCTTGCTCAGCCTAGCAAAGAAGCACCACGAGCAGCGTTTGAGGCAACCTTGCTCAGCCTAGCAAGGAAACACCACGAGCAGCATGTGATGCATTTTTGCTCAGCCTAGCAGAAAAACACCGTGAGCAGCATGTAAGGCAACCTTACTCAGCCTAGCAAAGAAGCACCACGAGCAGCGTTTGAGGCAATCTTGCTCAGCCTAGCAAAGAAGCCCCACGAACAGCGTTTGAGGCAACCTTGCTCAGCCTAGCAAAGAAGCACCACGAGCAGCGTTTGAGGCAACCTTGCTCAGCCTAGTAAGAAAACACCACGAGCAGCATGTGAGGCATTCTTACTCAGCCTAGCAGAGAAACACCGTGAGCAGCATTTAAGGCAACCTTACTCAGCCTAGCAAAGAAGCACCACGAGCAGCGTTTGAGGCAATCTTGCTCAGCCTAGCAAAGAAGCAACACGAGCAGCGTTTGAGGCAACCTTGCTCAGCCTAGCAAGGAAACACCACGAGCAGCATGTGAGGCATTCTTGCTCAGCCTAGCAGAGAAACACCGTGAACAGCATGTAAGACAACCTTACTCAGCCTAGCAAAGAAGCACCACGAGCAGCGTTTGAAGCAATCTTTCTCAGCCTAGAAAAGAAGCCCCACGAGCAGCGTTTGAGGCAACCTTGCTCAGCCTAGCAGAGAAACACCGTGAGCAGCATGTAAGGCAACCTTGCTCACCCTAGCAAAGAAGCACCACGAGCAGCGTTTTAGGCAACCTTGCTCAGCCTAGCAGAGAAACATCATGAGCATCATGGAAGGCAACCTTGCTCAGCTTAGCAGAGAAACACCGTGAGCAGCATGTAAGGCAACCTTACTCAGCCTAGCAAAGAAGCACCACGAGCAGCGTTTGAGGCAATCTTGCTCAGCCTAGCAAAGAAGCACCACGAACAGCGTTTGAGGCAACCTTGCTCAGCCTAGCAAGGAAGCACCATGAGCAGCATGTAAGGCAACCTTGCTCAGCCTAGCAAAGAAGCACCATGAGCAGCGTTTGAGGCATCCTTCGCCGCCCAGCAGAGGAGCCCCACGCGCAGCGTTTGAGGCAACTTTGCTCAGCCTATCAAAGAAACACCGTGAGCAGCATGTGAGGCCACCTTGCTCACTCTAGCAGAAAAACACCGTGAGCAGCATGTGAGGCAACCTTGCTCAGCCTAGCAGAGAAACGCCGTGAGCAGCATGTAAGGCAACCTTGCTCAGCCTAGCAAAGGAGCACCACGAGCAGCGTTTGAGGCAACCTTGCTCAGCCTAGCAAAGAAACACCATGAGCAGCATGTAAGGCAACCTTGCTCAGCCTAGCAGAGAAACACCGTGAGCAGCATGCGAGGCAACCTTGCTCAGCCTAGCAGAGAAACGCCGTGAGCAGCATGTAAGGCCACCTTGCTCAGCCTAGCAATGAAGCACCACGAGCAGCGTTTGAGGCAACCTTGCTCAGCCTAGCAAGGAAACGCCATGAACAGCATGTAAGGCAACCTTGCTCCGCCTAGCAAAGAAGCACCACGAACAGCGTTTGAGGCAACCTTGCTCAGCCTAGCAGAGAAACACCGTGAGCAGCATGTGAGCCAGCATCGCTCAGCCCTGTGAGGAAGCAAACGAATGAGAGCTGCCTCCACAGCTGTGGGCTGGGATGTGATCACACAGAACTTGACCAACTGCCGTTACTAGATACATCTTTCGATCGTTTTGTCCGTAACATCCACGCACATGTCCGTGGAAGTGGAGGCAGGTATATTTAGTTCTTGTATCTTGCCTGGCTGAGGCCGACACCGCCCGCATAAGGAGGATGATGCAATGAGCGGCCTCATTACCGGCTCCCCTTGTCCACAAGCTGCCGAGCGGAGACCAACACCGCCCGCTACACTCACCCCCCACGGCAGGGGAGGAATGGTGATGAATGCTGGGCAGAAGGTGGGATAACACAGTAAAACAAATTATTCAAGTTGATAGGGCAAATGTGTAGTTGTGTCGCTATGGAAGGTTAGTGTTATTTGATCAGTTAATGAAAGCATCAGCATTGATATAAATTACCCGGAGTCTACCACCCTGCATTCATGCTATTAAGAGTATTAGCGTTCCAGAGCTTGGCCTAACACCCGCCTCGTGTTTTCAAATGAATTGAAAATTAGGCTTATCCAGATCGGACTTATTAAACAAATATCTTCTGCTCAATCTGAGGTATACACCTGGAGTATTTTTTTTTTTTGCATACGAAATTTGTCCTTCCGCAGAGGTTTTCCGAACAAAATTTACATGTGAATTTGGCCGGGATTTTTCATATAAAATATTCTCGACTTAATGAAACGCACTCTCGTCTCCAACGCAGATTTCCTTCGGATTCGTTTATACGGCATCAAGCTGATGTGAAATTACTGCTTCCACACTCTTTTCTGGATTTGAATTAAATATTCCAAAACCAATACGTGTTTCACCTAGAAATCTAATTAATCGCCTTTCCTAGTCATGACCAATTTAAAAAAAAAATAATTCCAAACGTGCGGCTCTTGTTAAAACGCGGTGAAACGTAACACCTTGATGCTGTTTTGTCAGTCATCAATTGATGACTGACAAAACACGTTTATCCATCAGCATCAACTTCTGTGGGAAACATTTCTTATACCCTGCCAACTAAGACATTTCATTGTTAACCCATGTGTGTATTCGATTCGTGAAAGAAGCCTGGTGGTCGTCGGTTCACATTCCTGAGGTGAGGGTAGGGGAAAAACCCCACCCCTTCATCCCCGGTCTTTCAACCGCTGTACTCCGTTTCCTTTCTCTCGAATCATTTCTAGACGCGTAAACAATCAAGTCTGAAGTAGTATAGGTCAATGAGAATAAAGTAATGCAAATAAGTAACGTTCAAAATGAATATCTATGTATGAGATTATGAGGATTATTATAGTACAGTAGCTAGATATAATCTTTTGAGTGGAAGAGTTAAACCATGGTCGGAGCCATGTAAGTAAATGAGCCTACCAACGCCACCGTTAGATGGCGTTGTTTGCCGAAAGGTTGGCTCCCCCAACCTGAGGGGGCTTTTTGTTGTTATGGTAAAGTCAGTGCGAGCGGACGTGTTAGGCCCGCGAGGTCCAACCAAATGGATAATGCTCCCAAGATCTTCAAGAAACGATAAGTTTATATTGACTAATCCCGACTAGTTATCAATCAGTGACGTAGTGATAGTTGTAGACTAACCTACTATGAGGTAGGGAATTAAGGTAGACTAGTTATAGAACAATAAAAACTCAAATGACTGTCACTGTGAACGCTTTCAGACCACCAAGACGGCCGCACACATTTAACCATAAAAACCTAAAGGTAACTAGTTTGATCTAATTACAAATGCCCCCAATATCACCAGTCTAGATTAGGTGTTTAAGGTCTATAGGCTTAAGATTTCCTATATCATAACATGATTAAGATCAATATTTACAAATCAAACATACGAAGGTTGCAAAAGGGTAAAACGGTCGGGTAATGATCGAAGGTAAATCCCGACCACATGGTCCTTTCAAACCGGATTAATGTTTTACAGAAAACAACTTTGGATTTCAAATTGTTTAAATATGACAAGTTGGCTATTCAAGACAATTTGTAGTTCATTTATTGCAAAAAGACGGCTATTGACCATCTGGTTTGAATTTAAAGTCAAATTAAAATTGGATGAAGCCAGGAAGAAGTTAAGCAGCATCACTGTTGAGTGGAATATATTTAAATAGGACAAAAGTATGCCCTCAGAATATTTTGTGCTTTCCATGATGATAAAACGAAGCTATTGATCACCCAATTTCAATTGAAAGAAATTATTTGGGTGAGATTAAAAAGTTGTGATGTGCTCTTGGCATGCAAAATTGGCTTGAATATGTTATGTTACAGTTTGTGAAGATGCAGTTTATTTGGGACAAGGTAAGTCCTTATTTAAAAGTAATTTGTGAATTTGGAGTGTGTAAGATTTCTTGAAGTAGCTGCATTTTGTTGTGTGAAGTTAGGTTTTAGGACTAAAGTGGTCCTAATTTTTTTTTAAATTTTACATTGTTTCATTGTAGCAAAGGGACTTTGCAAATTAACTGAACAGGACAAAGTAGTCCTTGAGTTGAATTGCATTGTTTCGTGTAGCAAAGAAGTGACTTTGCAAATTAACTAGAAAGGATAAATAGTCCTTGAGTTGAATTGCATTGTTTCATGATAGCAAAGGAGTGACATTGCAAATTAACTGAAAAGGACGAAGTAGTCCTTGTGTTGAATTGCATTCATTCATGGCTGAAGGAAGGTGATAATTTTCTGGTAAACAATTCCCAAGAACTGCGGCAGGAGTGATTGACAAATAACGGGCGTTATTGTTGCCAGTCTATTCTTGTTAGTTTTTTCTGAGAGTTTTTAACTCTGAAAATTAGTTACCATCCATAAGATCGTGGACAAATAAATATTGTTTGTTCAAGATGACTAGAAACGCAGAATTTCAGCGACTGGTGACTTTGCGTACCCGCTTGCGAGGAAAAGTCACTAAGATAAAGAATAAAATTGAAACGTGTTGTGAACATGTCCCATTTAGTGAGGAAGAAAACCAAGATAAGCTTACATGCTATGTTACCACTGCGGGAACATGTTTAGACGAAGCGCATGCACTGCATAGGCAGATGCTTGAAGAAGTTAATAGGGATGATGACATTCCTCAAGAAGAAAAATTTCAACTCGGACCCTTGAATATCACCCTAGCAAAGGTCAGAAGATTAAGAATTGAAGTGCAGCCAGCACCAAAAAGTGAAGCAGCTGCTTCAGTAAGCAATTCTTCCCTCAGTGTGAGAGTCAAGCTACCTACTCGAGAGATGCTAGACTTCAGCAGGAACATACTCATGTTTACCTCATTCTGGCAAAGTTTCAGAACCGTCCATGAAAATGATGAACTGGAACATTCTGAAAAGCTTCAATACCTACAAAGCAAGTTAAAAGGCGCTGCAAAAGATACACTGGCTGGGTTGGCTCCAACTAATGAGTCCTACCCACTAGCAGTTACAATGCTGATGAAGCTGTATGGGAACGAAGATCGCATAAGGATTGCACATTTGGATGCACTTGATGATCTTCCACCTCCTGCGGACTCAATTTTATCTCTGCATGAGTACAGGCACAAGGTGAAAGTAAGCCTTTGCCATCTGAAGATAGCAGGAGTAGACCTCAATGACTGCAGGCACTGTTCCTAAATAACAGCACACCGGTTCTGGCGCAAACTACCATCAAGAATCAAAGAAGCCTGCAGTAGGGGCAGAGACCCAGATGCTGCATGGAGTTTGGCTGAATTCCGCGACGCATTCATGTCTGAAATCACTAGACTTGAGAACTGTGAGACTGACTTCAAGCCACAGGTAAACGGAGGCCGGAAGCCAAACCATCAAGGAAGTTCAAGGAGCAATTCCAATGGACACTATTCCAGACCACCTGATGGAAACAACCGAGGACCCAGTCAACTGTTGGATCCTTCCAAGTAGGAACATCTGGATGCACATTTTGTGCTGGAAATCATTCTCTCTATCGCTGTACAAGGTATGAAACAAATGAAGAGAGAAAAACTCGGGTATCAGAATTGAGATTGTGCTTCAAATGCCTGAAGTCTGGTCACCGTTCTGCTGAGTGCCCTGAGAAGCCACCATTCTGTAAGAACTGCAAGATCACCGGACATCACGGTGCACTCTACTTCAAAAGAAACAAAGGTCAACGAAGTGATGACAAGCTAGCGTCAAGCAACGCAAAGTCTACAGCTGCAAAAGCAACCAGTTCTGTGGGAAACACTCCGACAAGTGTAGACACAGTGAATGCACTAGCAGCTGGGTGTGGTAAGGCGACCGCCCTACCTACAGCTTTGGTTAGTTTGAAAACAAAGGATGGTATAAAACTCGTGAGAGCCTTGCTTGACCAAGGGGTCCTTCATCAAAAGAGGAATTTTGAGCGATGACGACACTACATGTCGACACACTACCCTGACAATGGACGGTTTCAACAGCAAAGGAACTGAAGAACGGTATGACATAAAGAATGTCATCATAGAATTGTCGACACATGAGAACGTCTCCCTGGAAATGATTGAAATCGACACTTTGGCTGAACGGCTTAATATGAGTGGAGTCAGTGAACTAGCCACTCGCCTCAAAGCCAAGGGAAGAAACTTGGCTGACAAGTTTGAAATTACAGTCCACTACCCAGTTGATCAGCTCATTGGAGCAGATTATTACTATGATTTTGTGTTTCCCGAAAAACATGACGAACGAATAACAATAATATGTTCAAAGTTGGGAGACCTACTGTCAGGTCCCATAAAGGAATTTCAAGACAGCACTCAAATCAATGTGATAACTGCACTTAAGGTAGCAGTGTCAGACGAACAAGCAGAAAATGATGTTGACCTACTGTGGCGTTTGGACACAATAGGGATATCACCGGAAGAAGCACATCCGGATGATAAAGCGGCTCTAGAGCAATTCAACAACAGCATCCGATTTTCAGATGGCAAGTATGTGGCCAGGTTGCCATGGAAGGCAGCTCATCCCACACTGCCAATCAATTATCGTTTAGCCCAAGGAAGGCTGGTGAGCAATCTAAAGCGTCTACGGAAAGAACCTGAACTGTAGAAGCACTATGACAGTGTTATGCAAGAGCAGCAACAAAGAGGATTCATCGAAAGAATAAGTGACATGAAGCCCTCAGATGCATGCCACTACCTACCTCACCATGCTGTGAAAACGGAATCTCCATCAACACCGTTGAGGGTGGTTTTTGATTGTTCATCAAAACCACATAATGATGCAGTAAGTTTAAATGATTGTTTGTACCCAGGACCACCCATGATCCCAGAGTTACCTCAGATGTTGATGCGATTCAGACTGAGGTCACTAGCTGCGTGTTCTGGCATTGCAAAGGCATTCTTGATGGTAGGGTTGGATGAACAGGACAGAGACTTAACAAGATTTGTATGGCTCAGAGATTCCATGGATCCTGACAGCCTCATAGACACCTATCGTTTCAAAGTCATTCTTTTTTAAGCCACTTGCTCACAATTTATCTTGAATGCAACAATTGACCACCACTTAGGAAAGTATGGTGGACAAAAGACATAACAGACAAGATCAAAATAAATATATATGTCAACAATTTATTGGTAACTGCATCAACAAAGGCAGAACTTCAAGAATTCTACAGTTCATCCAAGAATATTCTGGGTGATGCTGGACTCAACCTCCGTGAGTGGGCTACCAATGACCCAGAGCTCAAGGAACTGACGGAGAAAGAAGGTGAATCAGATGCCAGACCCATTGTTCCAGTTTTAGGACTCAGATGGGACACTGTACAGGACACCTTGATGATGGCTCCTAGAGAGCTGGAAACTGGTAAACCAACAAAGAGAATCTTTCTCCGAGGATTAGCTGCACAATTTGATCCTCTTGGACTAACGACTCCCCTCACCATCAAGGTTAAGTTCCTTATGAAGGAAATATGGCAGTCAAAGGTTGATTGGGATGAGGATCATACCTGTCAAACGCAACTCTGAGATAGGAAAATCAATGACCCTACACACCTTTGTTGATGCTCCCACAGTAACATATGGAGCAGCTGTGTACGCGGTCAGTGAAGGAAAGGGCACATTATTGATGGCAAAGGGACGGATTGCACCCGAGATGACACTTTCAGTTCCCAGACTGGAGCTGACAGCAGCTCTACTTGGAGTAAGGCTCACTAAATATGTATGTAAAGCCTATGAAAAGGAAGTAAACGTTGAGGCCATACACATGTGGTCAGACAGTCAAGTGGCACTAGGCTGGATACACTCAACAGGCTCATTAGAAGCTTACATGCAGAACAGGAAGACAGAAATCAAAAAAAAAAATCCAACGTTAATTGGCATTATGTTCATACAAGTCAAAACCCAGCTGACTTGATAACTCGAGGAATCAACTCAAGGAAGCTCACGTCGAGCCACCTGTGGTGGCACGGACCAAAAAATATAACGGAACTCCAGGAGCGGGAAAACTTTCCCGCACAGGTGCAAAGTGTGACACTAAATAGTGCAGAAGAGCTCCCATCCTTATAGTCTTTCCTACTATCAGTAGCCAATAGATGTAGCACTTTCAAAAAATTAATAACCACTTTTGGGTGGGTAAAGAAGTTTGTTGAGTGTCTGATGTTGAATGTGAGAAACCAAGGTAAGAACAATAGAAGGTCAAAGAAACGAGGTAAAGAACAAAAATTTACACTCAATGAGATGGACTGGACCGAAGATTGGGTAGTAAGAGAACTCCAAAAAGAGGAGTTTGCGGAGGAGATAAAATTCTTTCGCAAAGCAAATCCCAAGGGTATCACTCCATTAATGAAGCAGTTAAATTTAAACATCAAGGCTGACAAGCTGTGCTGGTGAGCCGGATCACAGAGGCCGAGATGAACACAATGTCAAGCGTCACATGGGAATAAACCACGTCGTGGCCAGCCTGCGTCAACGATGGTGGATCCCCAGGGTTAGGCAAAAACCAAGGACGCCATAAGGAATTCCATGCAGTGCAGAAGAAAACGTGGGACACACTTCCGTGGACCACCAGCCCCTCCCCTTCCAGGGCACAGGGTGAGTCAATCTCGTCCATTCGCTGTAACAGGTGTGGACTATGCCGGTCCCCTTTATGTGAAAGATGGGACACGAATCGGAAAACGGTACGTCGCACTGTACACGTGTGCATCCACCAGGGCAGTATACTTGGAGGCTGCTAAGGATCTGTCTGCAGAAGCCTTTTTGAGAACTCTTCAACGGTTTTCTGCTCGTCGCTCCTATCCCAAAATGTTATTTAGTGACAATGGATCAAACTTTATGAGCTCCGCTAAAATACTCCAGAGTTGGGAGGAACATCACAGAGTTCGGAGCACTCTGAATCAAAACAAATGCAAGTGGCATTTCAACCCTAGCAGGGCCCCTTGGTTCGGAGGCTTCTTCGAGAGGATCGTAAAGATGGTCCAGCTTTGTCTACAGAAAACGTTACACAAACCCATGGTGACGGAAGATGAGCTACACACTGTACTCAGCGAGATAGAAGCGGACCTCAATGATCGTCCGCTAACTTCTATCTCAGACTCAGTTGATGATTATCAACCCCTCACGCTATCTCAGCTGATCCTCGGATATCGTCTGGACAGTGCGCCAGTGGCAACACTGAACCCGGAGGAAGAGCTAGATCCCTCCATGTTAACAGCAGAGCTTCTAACACGACGTCAAAGGAATGTACTGAAGATTCTGCATCGTTTCCAGACAAGGCTTAAAAAAAGAATACCTAACCATACTGCGGAATCATGCCGTGGATGCCAGGGAAATCTTTGCACCAAAGGTGGGTGACATAGCTCAGATCCATGACGAGGGCCCCAGACTGTTATGGAGTCTGGGAAGGACCATCGAGACCCACGCAGGTAAAGACGGTCACGTGAGAAGCGTGAAACTCAAAACTCGAGGAGGCACCATCAGTCGACCGGTGACCCTGCTGTACCCACTAGTGGTGCAAGCGGTGGAACCCATTGGGGGTCCACCAGAGTCGCAGAGTCAAGACTTGACATCGCCCCATCAATTAGGCACCGAGTGTGGAAACGAAGCGCATTCCACCGTCAACGGCACCGGGGACATTCCCATTCCCACAGGTGCAAACGAGGCAAACGCTGCCCGACCCACTCGGAAGACAGCCTTGACCGCTCGTCGGCGTATTGCCATTCAACTACAATAAGTGCCAATACGCCTTCTTCTTAGGTGGGAGTGTGTGGGAAGCATTTCTCATACCCTGCAACTAAGACATTCCATTGTTTACCCATGTGTGTATTCGATTCGTGGAAGAAGCCTGGTGGTCATCGGTTGGCATTCCTGAGGTGAGGGCAGGGGAAAAACCCCACCCCTTCATCCCCGGTCTTTCAACCGCTGTACTCCGTTTTCTTTCGCACGAATCATTTCTAGATGTGTAAACAATTAAGTCTGATGTAGTATAGGTCAATGGGAATAAAGTAATGCAAATAAGTAACGTTCAAAATGAATATCTATGTATGAGATAATGAGGATTATTATAGTACAGTAGCTAGATATAATCCTTCAAGTGGAAGCGTTAAAATATGGTCGGAGTCATGTAAGCAAATAAGCCTACCAACGCCACCGGTAGATGGCGTTGTTTGCCAAAAGGTTGGCTCCCCCAACCTGAGGGGGCTTTTTGTTGTTTTGGTAAAGTCAGTGCGAGCGGACGTGTTAGGCCCGCGAGGTCCGACCAAATGGATAATGCGCCCAAGATCTTCAAGAAACGGTAAGTTTATATTGACTAATCCCGACTAGTTATTAATCAGTGACGTTGTGATAGTTGTAGACTAACCTACTATGAGGTAGGGAATTAAGGTAGTTTAGTTATAGAAAAATAGAAACTCAAATGACTGTCACTGTGAACGCTTTCAGACCAACAAGACGGCCGCACACATTTAACCATAAAAACTTAAAGGTCACTAGTTTGATCTAATTACAAATGCCCCCAACATCACCAGTCTGGATTTGATGTTTAAAGTCAATAGGCTTAAGATTTCCAATGTCATAACATGATTAAGATCAATATTTACAATTAAATATACGAAGGTTGCACAAGGGTAAAACGATCGGGTAATGATCAAAGGTAAATCCCGACAACAATTTCAGGCAGAATGTTAAATTATTGCATATGTTGTGGAGGATGGCACATCCTATAGGTTACAAAAAATAGAGACCTTATTTTTAATTTCGCGTTTTGTTTTCGACATCCCTGCACCGAGATTGGATGTTTTATAGTATGTATTTACACATTTGCATTTCCTACAGACGTTTGGCTGCAAACATGCAACCAAAAAAACTTGCCTAACGACATGTATTTTGATTTAAATGAAGTTTAAATAAAACTCGAAATTGAAAATAAGGCCTCTATCTTTGCAGCCGATAATTCGTAGACGGTCTAATCAAGACATGGTCTTGAAACACGTTTATTTCTTCCCAATTTTTTGTCTCAGACACAGCCAGGCTCGTCGATCTAACTGTTGATCATGACCCTACTGAAATTTTTTTATTTTAAACCTTATATAATACATCACCAATAACTATGCTGAAAAGCAGGAGCAAATAATCGCTTTATAGTGTACATTATAGAAAACACTTCCTGATACCTTAGTGAAGTATCGCAACAGGGCTATCAGTGTATAGAAGGGCGAACATGGACAGCATAAGTGAAGAATATCGGCAATTCCATAGGTTTTATTTGCTTAATAGCCCTCCGCTTTAACGCTTCATTTGTTCCCGTTTTTGGTCACCCAAGTTAAAAACTCTGCAGGTATGGATCTTTTCACATTTTTATTTATTTATCGCTGGTCTCTGAGCCCTTGTATAGATGTTACTCTGTATGAAACCGTACTTTTGGTTTCTTCCACCAACCCTCTGATGTGCTTACATTAGCAACTCGGCATATTACCCTCAGATTATGTTACCTCTTACTTCTTCCACGGACCTTTTGAATGATTCCTGGACCGTGTAGGTCATTTGCGTCAGACTGTCTGAGTCTCATATCAGATAACGGCATAAGTTATCGGCATATTCTCTAAAGGGTGACGAAACTAACAGTTAGCGAAACTCGTTTTAAGGAATAATTTTAGCCTATTCCATTTCTGACGGATTTTGGGCGATCCATGAAACTTATTTTTTTGTGTAGCTAATACAAAGAAAGGAACTGTGTTGAATCAGCCTCTGGGTGGGTGAGTGAAGAGCAGTTAAAGTCTCCTCACTAGAAAATCAGATAGTGCAAGAAACGCCCATTCGTGGGTCTTTTGGTGTTATCTTTATGTGTTATAGGTTTCCGCTTTTACGCTTCATTTATTTACTAAATAGTACGTTTTTGGTAACCCATGTTATGTAATCAGTAGATCTTTATTTATTTAATTAATTGTCTTCGATGGATTTATCACCCGGAAATCGTTGTATTTATCACCCTGCATATGTTACTCTGTAAGAACCCTTTTTTCTGTATTTTAACACCAACTCTCTAACGTGCTTCCATAAGCAACTCTGAATATTACCCTCGGATTATGTTACTCCTTACTTCTCCTACAGGTCTTTTGAAATGCTATCCATAAAAAAGGATACCTAGGCCGTCTATTATCATTTGTGATTTTGACGCGACACAGCGTCTGGGTCTCATTTCAGATAACGGCATGGGGAATAAGTTTATTCTGTTACCAGTGGAGGAACAAATAGGAGACGGAACCCCGGCTTTAGAGGTGATTTTAGCAGGTACTTACGTAACGGATTTAGAGCTGTCTCTAAAAAATTGTTAGATTGTTCATGTAGCCAGTAAGAAAAAGAGAATGTAAGAAACGCCCCCCACGATAGTGACGAACCGTAGAGTGACGAACCGTCGAATTGTAGGATTTTTAGTGTTGGCTTTAGGAATAAAAATATTGTATTTTTTTAAGACTGCATGGGTGGAATTAAAAATCAATAGGGTTGTTGATATCAAATTAACTTTTGAACTGAAATTTTGTGTTTCATTTTTACTATACACGAATTTTATATTGCTGCTAGATGAATTCCCTAAATTCTAAAGAGTGATTTAATTGTGTCCTACGCATTATATACCTCTGTTGGCGAGCATTGATTGATTGTGTCATGCGCTTATATACCTCTGTTGGCAAGCATTGATTGATTGTGTTATGCGCATTATATGCCTCTGTTGGAGAGCATTGATTGATTGTGTCATGCGCATTATATACCTCTGTTGGAGAGCATTGATTGATTGGGTCATGCGCTTATATACCTCTGTTGGAGAGCATTGATTGATTGTGTCATGCGCTTATATGCCTCTGTTGGCGAGCATTGATTGATTGTGTTATGCGCATTATATGCCTCTGTTGGATAGCATTGATTGATTGTGTCATGCGCTTATATACCTCTGTTGGCGAGCATTGATTGATTGTGTCATGAGCTTATATACCTCTGTTGGAGAGCATTGATTGATTGTGTCATGAGCTTATATACCTCTGTTGGCGAGCATTTATTGATTGTGTCATGAGCTTATATACTGTACATCTGTTGGAGAGCATGTCTTTATCCATGCTAATATATAGCTAATCCATCTGTTTTCCATAGGCTAGTCTCATGTTTAAATATTTCGACTTGTTTCTTCCTCCTGCAGGGTGGGTGGATTTCATTATTGCACTCAATGGTATCAACCTACACTCAATTCTGATTCAATTATGGTATTAAATATGATTTCCACTACACTCCACTACGATCCTGTGGACATCACAAGTTAGTTTTTTGTTACACGCCTCCCTCCTATTTCAATTTAATGACAACCTAAATAAGAGATCATTTACCCTTCTTTGCCATGTTTCCAGAACATTAGTGCAGTAGGACGTCCATACCACTAGTGCAGTAGGACGTCCATACCACTAGTGAAAATATGTTAACCTGACCTCTAGTGAGGATGTGTTGGCCATACCACTATGGAAGTGTGTGACCACCAGTTAATCGAAAGTATACCACTAATGAAGTGTGCTGACCATATCACCAGTGACGTGTGGTGGCCATACCAATAACCCACAATTGAAATAATACTTCCCAGCATATGCAATCAAAATGTGGCCCATACTTTCACAGATGTTATAAAAACGTATACAATCCTCGCAGCGCTGACGTTAGGTCGATAGTCCATGACCTGTGAGTGTATCCTCGCAGCGCTGACGTTTGGTCGACAGTCCATGACCTGTGAGTGTATCCTCACAGCGCTGACGTATGGTCGACAGTCCATGACCTGTGAGTGTATCCTCACAGCGCTGACGTTTGGTCGATAGTCCATGACCTGTGAGTGTATCCTCGCAGCGCTGACGTTTGGTCGATAGTCCATGACCTGTGAGTGTACCCTCACAGCGCTGACGTTTGGTCGACAGTCCATGACCTGTGAGTGTATCCTCACAGCGCTGACGTTTGGTCGATAGTCCATGACCTGTGAGTGTATCCTCACAGCACTGACGTTTGGTCGACAGTCCATGACCTGTGAGTGTATCCTCACAGCACTGACGTTTGGTCGACAGTCCATGACCTGTGAGTGTATCCTCACAGCGCT
>SDVV010003450.1:0-21368 GCA_016164225.1 Gammarus roeselii | reverse complement strand
AGCTGGCTGCCAAAGGGTTTTTAACGCCGTGACCTCCATTGACGAATTCCAGTTGCACATTCTCAGGGAGACCAAGTCTTTGCTGGAAAATAACAAGGTTACAGTGAACACTTCAGTTGTGACTATTTGTGGACACAAATGAGGGAAGAAGTCGTGAGGAAAGAAGAAAATTCAAGCAAGAGGACCATGGAGCCTCGAACGTCACAACATATTTATGTTCCTTTTGCGTCCTTTTTCTAATTGTAGTGAGGCTGGACTAAACAGGCCTTATTGAGCCGCAAAATACGGGCTAAGCTCAAGGTTCAAAAAGCACCCAAATTGTTTTGAGTTTTGTAAATAATGCTCACAATATCAATCATAAACGGTAACATTCAAAGCAACAAAATAAAGAGTAAATTGGTAATGAGAACAATCCGCTCAGTGTTTAACGGCTGATGTAACATTCATTTTGGTAGAAACATCAATCTGAGGTGAATCCTGTTAGTCCTCTATTCTACCAAGCACTACTTTGTCGCTGTATAGCCATGTAGGATTGCCGGATAGTATGTTCTACTGAACATGGAGCAACAATTGGCTACGAAGCTCTGCTCAACACACTAATGCTGATCTGAATACGTTCCTCGGCCATTCCCTACGGCACGATGCGTTACTTAACGAAAGCAGTGCGTCGCATGACTATTATACGGGACGCAGTGATAAGCATGCTCGTCTACGCAACCTCCTCAAGTCAGCATTCATCGTGCATGCAAGGGGTAAAGGATCGTGCTGAAAAGAATGCTAGCTGCGCGTACCTGTTTCAGTACAAGTAGCATCAAATGACCCGGGCAGTTACATTTTTTTCCGATCAGTCGATCAACTGTTGAAAGGTTAGATTAAAGTGTCAAGGCTTTCTAGTGCACTGGAGTCAATGTCCTTCTGGCAGACTCAAGTGCACTAACCGTTTCATAAGTGATGATGAATAAAGACTGGTTCTAGCAACTGTAGTTGCTAGAAAATATGTTCTTCGCTACGTTATGTGACGCGGCAATACACTACGCAAAATGTCCAGCAACGCAACAGCGCCAAACTACATATCAACGAACAGGAACGCAACAATGTCCAATGACACTGCTTTGTTTTATTGGGCAACAGGTACGGTGAAAGCGGTGTCGTTCTAGTCTACGGAAAAACGTCGTATCCACTCATTAGCGGTTGTGACGTGATATTCACTCATTAACGGTTGTAACGTCATATCTACTCATTAACGGTTGTAACGTCATATCTACTCATCAACGGTTGTAACGTCATATCCACTCATCTACGGTCGAACGGTTGAACGTCATATCTACTCATCAACGGTTGTGACGTGGTATCTACTCATCAACGGTTGTAACGTGGTATCTACTCATCAACGGTTGTGACGTGGTATCTACTCATCAACGGTTGTAACGTCATATCCACTCATCTACGGTCGAACGGTTGAACGTCATATCTACTCATCAACGGTTGTGGCGTGGTATCTACTCATCAACGGTTGTGACGTGATATCTACTCATCAACGGTTGTGACGTGGTATCTACTCATCAACGGTTGTGACGTGGTATATACTCATCAACGGTTGTGACGTGGTATATACTCATCAACGGTTGTGACGTGGTATATACTCATCAACGGTTGTGACGTGGTATATACTCATCAACGGTTGTGACGGGGTATCTACACATGAACGGTTGAAACGTCATATCTACTCATCAACGGTTGTAACGTCATATCTACTCATCAACAGCTGTAACGTCATATCTATTCATCAACAGCTGTAACGTCATATCTACTCATCAACGGTTGTAACGTCATATCAACTCATCAACAGCTGTAACGTCATATCTACTCATTAACGGCTGAAACGTCATATCTACTCATTAACGGCTGTAACGTCATATCAATTCATCAATGGCTTTACCATCAAACGCTTCGATCGTCGCAAACTACGAAACAAACAAAAACAGAGGTACTGAAGACCTTTCTCGGTAAGACTCACGTTATATTCGTTAATCAATAAGAGTTGCTGGTAACGTACTTGCATCTCCGCAATGTTCATTGGTGGAGATGCGTCCAGTGAGGGCGAGGGACTCTGGCTATTGGAGTATGAGGAGTAGGGGGGGGACACAGCCGCGCGGTCTGCCCAGTTACCCCCATGTACATCGGTGGACGACACTAACGGCACCTGTGACAGCACAAAGAATCACTTTACTCAACAGTTACAACAAGAACAACTAAGCTGGCAGTGATATCAAACATTAAAGCTCAGATAAATTAATTAAAAATTAGAATGTAGAAATTAGTTGTCAATATCTGGTTACTAAACTGAATCACGAATCGCACACCAATACAAATAGAAAGACCGATAACTACGCTGAGTTTCGACTCTAATCAAGAACTTATGTAGTGTGAAATGTTCATCTACCTGAGTCATTCCGAGGGACTCGAGCGTGTGGTGGTTATCAGTAGGCGACCTCAGCCCGTTCATGTTAAGCGAGTTGAGAAGAGCAGGTGTGAAGAGGGGAGGGCTGGGAGTGTTAGTGTAGTGGTGGGACGTCTGCATAGGCAGCTGCGTTTGTGGCGGACTCTGGTGGTGATGGTGGTGTTGTTGCTGTTGCAATAACAGTTGCGTGTTTGGCTGCTGTTGCTGGAGTTGATGGTAGTATTCGCCAGCAGACATCATTATTTCAGTGCTGTCGATGGATAAATTTGTTGGCAGGGGGAAGTCCAGAGCAGGAAACTTTGAAGACTTGTCGGCCACTTTAGGTGGCAAAAACCTGCAGTTTTCGGGTGCAGGGTACACAGAAGGTTGGACGAGAGGGAGAACGGGCTCCTCGTTCAGACTTGAGGGTGATAAAGAGTAGTATCCTCCCCCACCATTGCCGTCCGATCCCCCACTACCGTTCAAATCATCTCCACCACCTCCGCCGCCACCACCTCCACTCCCCAGGCCTCTCGACCCGACCAGATGTGACGAATACGAGGAGTGCCCGTCGAAATTGTGTTGTCCGTTGGGTGAGTTCCCCGAGTGCCCCTGACCATCGTTAGCGGTTTTGCCAGTAATGGACATGCGAGCAAGCTTCGGGTTGAGGCAGCTCGGTGAAGTGTTGCTTGAACGAGGCGACTCGGGCCTCTTCACACTAAGGTCAAACGGCATGTCGTTCTGGTACGCAAACTCTGCTGCCCTTGTCTGGGGGCTTGCAGGCTCGTCGCGGCCAAAAGTCGGGGAGGACGTTAGGAATTCCCTGGCGCTTGTATTAGGAGAGGACTCGCGAGATTTCTTCGGAGTTTTGCGTGAATCGCTTCGACAGTCCAAGGGTTGGTCCTGAACGGGTTCGAATGAGTCATTGTTGTTATTGTTGTTGTTGTTGCTGTTATTGTTATTGTTGTTGACTGGCCCGCGTTCGAAGGAGTTGTTGTTGTTGCTGATCATTGGTTCCAGCAGTTCGAAGGAGTTGGCGTAGCCATTTTGGCGGGTCACGAACGCTGGGAGGAAGAGTTGAACCGATGGCAGAGTTGATAACGCGAGGTCAGCAGAACGCGCTCCTGTTGAACAATTAATACGATTAATTATGATGCTATCAAAGATTCTCTCGTTGATACGGTACCGAAACTGATGTCCGTACCACAAATTCTTTATAAAATATTCAACTTTTAAATGCCAACACAATGCGGTTCTGCCAACAAAAATAGCAGAGTCACTCATAACCGCATAGTGATATTGCTAATTCAATTCTTGGTCAAGTTTACATGTGAGGCGGAGAGACGATTCCATCACCACTGAGGATAAAGTACCGTGCATACAGGTTCAACTATCAGTCGTTTCTGGCCTGTATAACTCCTAATTATTTCGTACGGTCCCGATATCCTGGTCAGTATCTCCAACGGCTAGCTACAAGCCAACGGTCACACAAGAAAAACGGAAAAGGTTGTAGTGAGAATAAAAAAAATCCATCGAAGGAGAACCACACCTCAACCAGCGCATCGCAAGGTCACCTTGACTTGAGCGATTCGCTCAGATAATTCTCAAAATGAAGTGGACAAGCTGCAACGGTTTCAGTTGGCGATACATAGTTATGTGAACAAGGAATTAGTAGGTGAAGTAACCCCACCGCTGCAGGTAATGATACTGTGAAGTCATTGATGAGCAACAGTCGATAAGTGTATTTACATGTTAGAGATACGGATCATAATGCTCTACGCTTAAGAATTCTCTACATAATGATTGCGGTCAAGATTACTTCAGTATTGTAATATCTGACTACATTTTTCTGCTTATCGACCAAGAAGAAGAAGAATGCCTGCAATGATGCAAAAGGCACCAATGACGCTAACAGCTCATTCTACCTGTTGACATTAAAACTGTGGACCATCTCCACCACCAAGATACGCGTATAAGGGTAGGACACGTCTGTTTGTTCACTTGACAACCCTGCTCTAGATATGGAGAGGATGGACGGCATTTAACGGGACCTGCACACGGTTGGTGTAAGGATAATGTTTTTGGATGTTACAGGCAGGAAAGACAATGTCCGGAGAGGATGCTTTTATATAATTTGGGAATTGGAGCTAGCAGTTTCCAAATGGGAGGTACAAAGGATCGTTTCTTTAAACGTGAACTAGTACGATTGAAAAGACGACAGAGCAATGATCTGTAAAATTTAATACCATTATTTCATCCCCTTCGTGAATTTCAGTGCTAATCAACGTACCGAAAACGACAATAAACAAACCAAAGCATCTGTAACAGACCACGACAACCAAATTTTGACTCAAGTTCATATTCATTCCACCAGGGCACGGCATACCTTGGTTCTTAGAATCTTGTTCGCTTCTATGTTTGGTTTTATCACGATTGTTCGCTCCTATGTTTGGCTATATCACGAATCTCAGATCAGTCATTACCGTTTTTCTTTCACCATCATCGAGTGAAGTCGTCCCGGATCTTCGAGGTTCGTAGTCACGGATTTCCCTAACAATTTCTTTTGTACAGACCCAAAACGATTTAAAGGTTTTTCATTATTTGCTCTCAAGCTTATACTACCACGGGGACCGATTGCGTAGAAACAACGAGCGGGGCACCAGGTCCTATAATTGCGTGAGTACTGGGAGGTATTAAAGATCAAGTCGTAGCATTCCTTGACAGTTGAAGGCTGCAAGTTGTACAAACACCCTCATCAAGTAGGCCTCATCAAGTATGCCTCATCAAGTATGCCTCATCAAGTATGCCTCATCAAGTAGGCCTCATCAAGAAGGCCTCATCAAGAAGGCCTCATCAAGGAAGCCTCATCAAGGAGGTCTCATCAAGAAGGCCTCATCAATAAGTTCTCATCAATAAGTTCTCTTCAATAAGTCCAGTAGTATTGCACCCTCATCAAAAGAGCTACTGTGCCACGAGTCGGCCTACCCTTCAGCTTCCTATAAACGTCGTTCCCAAGCCGTGCGTACGGGCTCGAGCACCACAGCTATGCCTACCATTCATTCCACCTTATCTGCAGAGGCAGGGATCCGCCCTCCTAGGTAACCAGGACACGCCAATAATTAACGTCGTTTAGTAATGCTACAACAGCGGTCTAAGCGGCAAAAACACAATAACGTAAAAATATATTTTTACTATTATTAACGGTTTCAGTCTGCTTTAAAAATTATTTCAGAGGCTATGTCTTATGGTAAATTTGCAAAGCCGAATACCAACGCTAAATATACTTGCAGGTACTGAGCGCAAACAGCCTCCTTGCTTTTGTAGGTTTCAAATGCCTCCTTGCTTTTGTGGGCTTCATTCATGCTCTAAAAAATTAGGTGCACGTGGAAGGTATAAACCCGTTCATTGTTTTTGTCAGGTAATATCCCCATTGCCCTCGCTGTAGAACCTGTCATGCTTATTAGATTAGTGTGACGAGGCTCTCTAGAGCGCTCAAGTCAATGCCCTGCAGGCACCGGACGAGGGTATTACCAAGAGCTCAGCAAATGGTGCCCTCTGATGTAAAATCCATGGCCTCGTCTACGGAGAAACTTCGCGTCGCACCGATGGCTGGTGTTGCATGGTTAACTACGAAGGCAATGTTTTCGGGGGATGTTGGGGTTATAGAATGGAAGAGGTTGTTAAAAAGACGATTACCCTTCAAACACATCCGGGACCTGTTTCATTCTTGTACACCCATTGAGTTTTACCCAACTCTATAAATAGTTACCCTCGTCACAGCGGGGTCTCCCCAGAAAATGACGTTGATCCCTGCGAATTTGTTCCTCAAGGTCCTCCTCCGTAATAGCGACCCTATGGCTGACCTCTACCAAGACGCCGACATCATCATCTCCAACCATTACGTCACCTTAGTTTGGGTGACGAGGACGTCAGAGAGTTTAAACAGATGGGAGTGAATATGGAGGAAAAAGAAGAGAACTAAGCCCTAGCATCGGGCTCTGCGTTTTGGTCATGACTGTGGGACACTATCAACATCATAGTAGGAGTTTTATAGAGCGGTGATGGAGTTTCCGTACATTGGGTACAGTTTCCGGCGCTCCCAATGTATCTCAAAAACTGATGCGGAGTCCACTCTCTCTTAAAAAATCGAATAATTTATAAAATAGAATATTTAACACTATTGCAGTTTTGACAGTTTGCAAAACTATTGCAATTGAGTTGAATAAACATTATTGAATTCCCTTTGTAATTCAGAGATCCACGCCATACACCATTCAAACCACATCATGATCGAGAGTACCGTGGAATCAATTGAGTCCGGCAGCGACAGCGGTTTGTGTCCCGCTTATTAAATCCTACGGATGCCCGTCCAGTAGCTAAAATGCAAAGCAAGTTCCAGGACAGAGGGCCCTAATCGGCGTGCAATGTAAGAGTAAGAAGTGGTTCTGCGGTGCGACGTGGAGAAGGAGTGGGAGCAGGTATTGTAGCAGCAAAGGGTTACTAACCCTTCTTGTCGTCTAACTGAATTCAAGGACAGTGGGCTTCGGGATAGAGGAACCTTGAGCGCAACTCTGGGCCGTGCGGTCGCCCTTTCTGAAGGCAGGGGAGGGAGGGGTTGATAAGAGCGAGTGGTTGAGGGGAGGGGAGAGGAGCTTGCTTGGCAAGAGGACAAAGGAGCTGTAAAGGATACCTCATGCAATATTGGATTGGTTTCTATCCGTTACGGTGATTCTTATTGACAACGTCAAGTGAGACTAGCCTCGTTCGCCTGATCAACAAACCGATTTTAGACGCTCCGACCACCATTCAAAATGTCAAAAATTGCCCTCAAACTTACTCTTCCTAATTTTTAGTGCTTGGTCAGAAGATTGACACAATCGTTTTTTTCAAAATATGTCTAAAAATACGTTTCACCGAATAGTTAGTGTAAACTTTACTCATAATGGAAAAACCTACTCATTTTAAATCAATCAAGCTCGTCTATTCAGTTTTTTTAAATTCTTCATGAATGAACCAACTGTTGCAACAAAAACAACATTGAGACACCAAAGGGCGCACGCACTTGCAATACATACTCCCTGTGGCAAGGGCCCACAAATCACCACCAACATTCTTACATGGAGGTAATCTCAAACACTTTCCTGGAAGGGTTTGGTTGAGGAAACCAAAAAAAATCGCCCGGAGGACTAATCTGAGGACCCTCTGGTTCCTTAGTAACAAGAAGGGCAGCCATCACTTGTGGTGTGTAGCGGCAAAATGTTCGTAGGCAATACATCGAAAAATAAAGGGCATTTTTTCCCTGCTCGGATAATGATCACGATTATAAAATTTCATAACCTACATTGCTCGAGCTACTTATTCATGTCGCACCTTCAGTAGTCTCGTACAAAACCATAGTCAATAGTCATTGCAGCGCGAAACATTGTGAATCGTGGAGTGTATGCGATGGACTATTCGAGAAAGCCACCTGCAGTACATCTGCAGATGGCCCTCTTCCAGCAAACATTTCCACCTGAAACACCAACAAAAACAGAACAAAAAAACACGGTTTACGATACAGGAGCCAAAAACAGACGGAACGATCCTACAAACAACTTCATCCTCTCCCAGAGAGATGTTTTATCCCTCATTGCCACCTTCTTTCCTCATCACACAATCCTATTTCGCCAACACCTCCCCCCCCTCCTCTTCAAACGAGGGAGAAGGGAAGAGAGGGGGAAGCACCCAGTTGACCTTCTGATCCAAGTTCAGGGGAGGCGGTTAACGTGAAGTCTGTTTCAAGGTTAAAGGCTCGTCGTCGTCAACGGGCCGCTAACCGTGAAGTCTGTTTCAAGGTTAGAGGCTCGTCGTCGTCAACGAGCCGCTAACCGACGGAACACCAACGACAGGGGAAGTTGGAACAAAATATCCAATGAGACGCCACCGGATCAAACAGCCGGAGTATTTTTACACGAATAACTCAATCACTCATTCTACAGCCAAATTGAAATCCGTTATTACGGAGCGGGACTCTTCGTTTAAAGGAAACACTACGAACGTTCATTTTGATCACCTTCCGCACAGATTGATCATTACGTTTAGTAGATACGAAAACCAGAAAAAAACATTATTGAACTGTTTAGGAAAATTGAAACCCAGATAAAAAAAATGTGTGTAAGGAGCCCATATACTATTTTTCTTTGCACCAGCGAACACATCACAACCAGCACGGCATGATTCTGTAATGTTAGACTGCGAAGCGAACCATGGTAGACATTTTAGACAAAACACGGCGGTTCTTGGGTGGCCCCATTAAGGATGACTTGCAAGTGATTGAGGTGACGAGGTTTACGACCACCAGTCGCTAGGTTGTCACGTAGTGTTCTGGTTTACCTCCCCCGCCGAAATGATAGTACAACTTATTGAGAAACAAAAGCTCGTCTTCAAGCGAAGCTACGCACATGACTGGTGCAATATGACTAGTGGGATAGCATCGAACACCCTTAAAAATATCACCACTGGTTTCT
The DNA here is from genome assembly GCA_016164225.1 of Gammarus roeselii. Taxonomy (NCBI): domain Eukaryota; kingdom Metazoa; phylum Arthropoda; class Malacostraca; order Amphipoda; family Gammaridae; genus Gammarus; species Gammarus roeselii. Next base: position 12,422 of record SDVV010003450.1, on the reverse strand, counting down.
TCTTTTGTGTTCACCACCTGTTGTGATTAACTAAGGAACGGATTTGGATAAAAAGGGGTAAATGGATCTTAGTGATAAGGCCTTAACGGGAAGTGGTAAAATTTAAATGAAAAATTTGCGACGGTTGGTGTTAGTAAAACATTTCTAGAACAATAAATATTCCAATTCTAATATCAGAGACAAGCCTCCATAACAAAAACGACAGCCCCCAAAATAAGTACAAAACATAACCGACATCATGCAAAAAAACGGCTCTACTCCCTCCCTCCCTCCCTCATCGGCAGCAACAGCAACAAGATGGGTGAGGGAGGCAGTACTAAGCATCAAACAAAAGTGGGCGCAAACGGCTCTACTCCCTCCCTCATCGGCAGCAACAGCAACAAGATGGGTGAGGGAGGCAGTACTAAGCATCAAACAAAAGTGGGCGCAAACGACTCCTGGAGCGGGACGGCATTGAACGCGTCCATTGACTTCATCTTCACGCGCTGCGGATGCAACCACCCTCCCATCCGAGCAGCCAAGGGGCCGCTGCCATCCTCCGAAACGTTGTTTTGAGACAGATATGTGTTCATGGATGCATGGACATGTATTCCTATGCAGGGGGGAGTGAGGGGTGGATTAAGGGAGCGGTAATACCCCGTCTTTCCCTCCTTCTGACCGTCTCCACCCCTCCTGCATCCTGCGCCCGCCCCACTGGTGTTGCGAGTATAGCTGGAGGGCTCCAACCACCGCCACCGCATCCAAAAGGGTTATGTGCCACAGACCCAACTGTTCTCGCGGCCTAATATGGGACACTTGGCGGACCTGCAGCGTCTACCTGTCCGCGTGCCTGCCCCGTCAGTGTGTCTGTCCGACTCGCTGCGTCCGAATGCTTACCCCACGGCCCTGGGACGCAACTGCAACTCGGAATGGAAATGTCGTGCACTTGCCGCAGGATTATCAGACCAAACTCTGCCTTGTACCGTTGCAACACTGCAGTTAGAGGTATGGTCATTGTTTTGTGAAATGATTCGATTGCTATATTGTATAATTATACATAGTATATATGTAAACAGTGATATAGGTTGATAAAATGGTCGGCCAATGCACTTAGATAGTGGTAGTAGGCTGAGGTTTAGATACGATTGCGTGGTGGCAGTAGGCTGAGGTCTAGATACGATTGCGTGGTAGCAGTAGGCTGAGGTCTAGATAAGATTGCGTGGTGGCAGTAGGCTGAGGTCTAGATAAATGGTGGTAGTAGGCTGAGGTCTAGATAAGTAGGCGGGGGTCTAGATAGGTAGGGTGAGGTCTAGATAAAATTGGTTCAGCTCATTTTAACCGCTCCTAAAATATTGGCAACGCTGCTGGTGGTGGCTCAGCACTTGGTTATTACCGTACATTTCTGTACTGTAAAGTAGTGCAGAAATAACTCAAGATATGACAAATGTAAAGATGTCTAGGGCTGAATAAGGTAATTTAATAGAGTTGAGGAAGGTCAGGAGGTAGTAGGGTTACTATCACTACTAACTAGTGCACCCCGACCACGATTTGGTTTGAGTCTGATTTCCACAGGAGCCTCAAGGTGAGTCATAATAGGCTCCCTCGTGGGGCGCGACTCTACCACGGAGTCATACCCATCACCCTTTTTCGAAAGAAAGGCACAATGTAACTAGTTTAGAAAAAATGATTTTTTGACTAATATTTAATCTAGAGCGTGGTTTTGAAAAGAAATTAGGTGCAGGATTTGATTTAACTAACATAAACAAGGTAACATTAATTGTATCATACGCTCAAGCTGTTGCACAACAGTTTTTTATAATACTGCTTTAGAGTTGCATTGTCACGGCGTTCATTAGCCCTGCAGCCCTTTAAAAACTGAATTGCTGCAGTGCGATCATAAGTATTGCACAACAGTGCACTAAACTACTGTTATTAAGGTAAATAGAGGCAACCGTTGCAAGTAGAAGTCGGCGACTTCAACGCGTAGGGAAAGACAGTGAAACGTGGCGACAATATCCCCAAGAGTTTTTCGAGTAAATATACTCTATTGACTTTTCTCGTATAGTTTCTCTGGTTAAGGGAATGAGCGCATTACATCCCTGAGCACATAAGAAAACTAAGAATGATTGATTTGGAACTATATTTCATCGATGGGATACACATTAATTTCCGAGCAGAGTTAACTGTCGTGTCACAGTTGCGGGGAGGAGCCTGAATAGGCCACGTAATGCAAAAAAGACGGCGCTTGTTACACCCACTTGAGCGCAAAGAAACAGTCACAACAGCAATTAGTATGCTTGCAGCAAGTTGATTCTTACTAACAAGGGTAATTAGAAGCAATGTCACCAGCCCTTCAATACTAAGCTGGCTCTATTCGTGCCTCGTACAGACAGAATGCCACTATAACCTTGGCTCAGCAAGGTTATGCTGTCTAACACAGACACACCCTACCCCTTCCTCCCCTGTAGTCACTGTATATTAGCACGTATTTCTTGCCCCCTACCATTCATCCCCTCCTCGTCCCCCCCATACCCCCACCGCCGCCTCCGTCATCAGAACTTCCCGTTCACCTCGGAAGCAGAGTAGCTGGGGCCGGAACAACTGCAGCCATCCGACTACCGCCTGCGCATAGTCAGCGTGGTGGTGTTACAACTCGAGGGATAGACCGCCAATGGGGGCCGTGAATCACATCCTTCGTTTGTATGGGGAATGTAAATACCGTCGTATTCTCAAATAAATTATTAATCGGGAAATAAATTGCAACGGGTGAAACGAGCGGGAAATATCCATTGGAAATGACAATGAATTTGCAGGTCAAAGCGGTAATTTGTAGATTTTCTTGTCCGTAGGTTTATGACCACCTAAATTAAGAAGTTCTGTGTCCGGGGATAGATGACCAAAGTGTGTAAGCAACAAAGCGAAAACAATTTGCATGCGCGTTACTTTGTGTTCAATAAAATATTGCATCAAATTTGTTGATATGAAGACTATGAAACCCTACAAGATTTGATCAAAAATCCATACCGTAGATTCTTCTAAAAATTTAGATGACCACGATGATCAAAACTTTTACCAAAACCACACGATATCAGTCGCTCTTGACGGCAGATGCCGAAGAGCAGCACTACAGGTTGGTATAGTGAAACCGAGATCAGTCGCTCTTGACGGCAGATGCCGAAGAGCAGCACTACAGGTTGGTATAGTGAAACCGAGATCAGTCGCTCTTGACGGCAGATGCCGAAGAGCAGTACTACAGGTTGGTATAGTGAAACCGAGATCAGTCGCTCTTGACGGCAGATGCCGAAGAGCAGCACTACAGGTTGATAAGGTGCAACAGAGATCAGTCGCTCTTGACGGCAGATGCCGAAGAGCAGCACTACAGGTTGATAAGGTACATCCGAGATCAGTCGCTCTTGACGGCAAAGGCCGAAGAAACCGGTCTTCACCAGGTGGGTTTATATAGGTCAGCCTTCTAATAGGATGTATAAGGAAGGTAGAACATGTCAAAGCAGCAACAGTTCGCACTCCAACTAAAGGAAAGCCTTGCGATCGCTGGGGCTCCCAGTTTGGGGTGACGAGAACCCGCCCCGGTATTGGACTGAGGTGACTACGCCCTCAGGTGGGGGCATAGCGGAGCAAAGCAAACATGGAGATAGCAAAAGTCTCAACACCACAAGGCCATCAACAAGAGCTGTGATGTTGAGGAAAGTACGCTGATGAAAGGATCGAGCGCATTAAAAGATGTGTCATTGGTACGCAGATGAGAAAATAACTGCTAAATCTCTCGAGAGAAATCTTCCATTCTCCGCTGTTTCAAAGTTGGCTCAGACGTATCGCATGTATGAATGATTTATTTCACGTAATCTTCTCAAAACTTTACAGAAAAAAACTACGCTTTATTTGGCGTATTTCTTACCCTTGGTCTACCTCCCACTGCCCCTAAGTCAAGGTACTCGCCCCACCCAGCAGTACTGCTGCTGCTAGTGCGAGGCCTTTCCCGGAGATAGAAAGTTCCTCGGCCCAGCCCCCGAAGGTCAGCTCTAGTCGCGTGGTGGTGGTAGAGGTGCTCTCGTGGCTGTGTTATTGATATTGTTATTGTTGCTGCAGCTGCTGCTGTGCTGTTAGTCATAATCGTGGCCAGTTCTGTGTAGGCGGTGAAGGTGTTAGGGGAGGGAGGTAATTCCTTCCGCGTGTGTGCGTGTGCGGTACATTAATATTTATATGGAAGTATAATGGAAACATTGATAAGAGTTGAGAAATATATTAAGAGGCAAGAGGTTACATCAAGTCAAATGAATGTGGTGTCAGAGACTTACGGAACACCATATCTAGTGTGTAAATGATGTATTATCTAGTCCTAATAGCCGAGTTTCTCTTGGCCCAGGTTAGATTCATATTGCATTGACGGTCATAAGGTTACCCCAAATAAAACAAATAGTCAAGGAGATGCTGGAAATTTAGCTTGAAATCCTACCGAGTACTTCGCCACGATGAGTCGCTATCGTTTGAGCGGTAGTCTGTGGCTACGATTATTAGCAATGCAAAATTAATGCAGCAGGTATTTTAAGTAAAAAAAATGGCGCATACGTCACTGCCATACGTCAACTCCCTCTTCTAGTCCTCAGCGAGAGGGGAGTGTAGAATTGGGGGGGGGGGTATGACGGGGGCTCGAGGGAGATAGATTGGACAAGCATTGCAAGTTCCTGCTGAGCGACCCCCCCCCCCTCCTTCCCACTTCTTTTATGCATGCACGTGGGGGGAGTCCCTAATAAGGTACATCACTTCCTGGTGGGGAAGAAAGGCGGTGGCGAGAGGAGGGAGGGAAGGAGAAAGCGGGGGACGAGGTCAGGGACAGAGCTGGTCCCTGTATCGGGTGGTGGGAACCATTTAAGGCGGGAACAGTGGGGACCTTATGGAGACGGGACGGATAGGCTTGTATGAGCCACATGGGGACAGGGAAGGAATTTTGATACAGCAGAGTTTTTCTGACAAGTGAAGAACGTGCGTAGCACTTTCCTCTGCCACACAATTGATTGGAACTCTTGCTTTCCAGCTTGCGCTAGTAGCTTCTTAGACTCTGGCCGTTAAAAGACTGGCATTGGACCATTCAAGGGACCGGTCAGAATATCTCACTCGGGGTCACATAGGCTCGAACCTAGAATCTTCAGCTTCCAATGTAAATCTATGGTGAGGAGAGGCCGACACGTTATCGACTCGACCACCACAGTATAAAGTCTGCATGACCCTTATGTAGATATCAATGTGGTGGGTTCTGCATGCACCCTGTGGGAAGTCAAAATTTTGAACAGGATGGGATGACAATTGTTTCATAGGAAGTGGGTGATGGTTAATATCTTCATGGGGTAGTAAAGAATGAGGTTAATAAGGACACTCTTGTGTGAATCAACTCTGTGCATGTGTACGAGTGAAAGTTTAAATTTAACGACAGTGGGTGACACTACAAACAGACAATGTGATACAGAATAGCACAACCAAAGGCGTATCGCTGAATATATGAGGAAACAAGAGGTGTTGGTGACTCTTCTATTGTCTTCATAAGGGCAATTAATGATTAAAAAAATACTGCAACGCAAACGACCAACAAGTTCATATCCTACAGGTTGAACAACATAGTTTTCGGTATAGTCGAGATATTGAACAACGGAAGGTGTTAGTCGGTATTGAAACTGATCAGTAGAAGATTTATTTCGTGGATGGAGTAGAATTGTAATTTTACTCAGTGTTATTCGCCTGCGCAATCTCTATCTGGTATTCACGCACTGTGAAATTCACGACCTCTAAGCGGGGCCGAAGAGGAAGTCGAACATAAGCAGGCCACACTGCGATGGAGGCGAGGTAACCTTCAAACACTTCATAGCCTGAGCCACGACTAGTACAATGGTCACCTTTATCATGCGAGGACAAACATGAAGCAGGCAGATAGAGATAATGCGCTCACTGTACAAACCAAATTACCACTCAAATGTGTGTGGAAGCACATACGTAAACAGTCATGATACCGTTACAGTCTTAGTGGCTCCCATTCGGATAAAATTCGACGATAAGTGAAGTTGACGTTTATAAGAGATTATATTTTTGCCTTGAATCACCGCCAATAAAGGCAAGAAACGGTTCATGATTAGAAAGATCATAAGCTTAGTATATATGCATGGAGATCTTTGATTGATAACTTCAACAACGTATTAAATTATTCACCACATAACTTGCTCCTCCAAGTTATTTCGAAACACGACTTGGCAAGGTCTCGGCTGCTATTGCTACACAGAGCGTATCGCAGGCAGTCCGGAAGTGCACCTGCGCCTGAACACCCTTTGCGAGCAGTGCGGTGATAGCGTACTTCTCCTCTTAGAGGGACACAGTCGCGTCGAGGCTAGCAAGACCACGGTAGACCATGAGCAAGACAGTGACGGGGGTTAGTTAAAAGCAGCGAAATGACAGGTACTTCTGGAGTGTAACAGTGGCTGTAGAAAATAGTTAAAAACAGTGAAAGGATAGGTACTTCTAGAGTGTAACAGTGGCTGTAGAATATAGTTAAAAGCAGTGCAAGGATAGGCACTTCTAAAGTGTAACAGTGGCTGTAGAATTAGTTAAAAGCAGCGAACGGATAGGTACTTCCAGAATGTAACAGTGGCTGTAGAAAAGCTAGAAGCAGCGAAAGGATAGGTACTTCTAGAGCGTAAGAGTCTGTAGAATTAATTAAAAGCAGCGAAAAGATGGGTACTTCTAGAGCGTAACAGTGGCTGTAAAATTAGTTAGAAGCAGCGAAAGGATAGGTACTTCGGGAGTGACAGTGAAGTTTGGATTAGGTAGAAGCAGCAAACGGATAGGTACTTCGGGAGTGACAGTGAAGTTTGGATTAGGTAGAAGCAGCAAACGGATAGGTACTTCGGGAGTGAGAGTGAAGTTTGGATTAGGTAGAAGCAGCAAACGGATAGGTACTTCGGGAGTGAGAGTGAAGTTTGGATTAGGTAGAAGATGCGAACGGATAGGTACTCTGAGCGTAATTAAAAACAGATACGAATTCATCACCTTAACCGTGCGCTATCGATCGTGCGCGAATGAATATCAGTAAACTGATACTTTTCAAAGTTGACTGGACAAGTTGAGACGACTAAATTAAAGGAGAAAATGAAATCGCGAGTCATTGGGAAAATTCATGGGGTTGTAGGGCGTTTGTTAATATCATAATGAATAATTGTGAAGCAAAGGTTAGGCCCAAAAGGTTATGTTAGATCCTACCAAGGTCAGGGCAGACCCTAACAAAGTTATGCGTGCGTTCATCATGAAAATCAGAGCAAATAAAGCAATGGTTAATATAAGAACACTTTTTGCAAGTTGTCATCATGACAAGTGATGAATCCATTACACTTGGCATTAGAATAAATAGTTGACGACCTGCTTACGTTTGTTTAGAAACGATGACGAACGATTACTGAAGTGAATATTTATGCCTATTAATAAAGCCACGCTGAGATGTACAGTTCACCAGACGAAGAGTTTTCGAATATTGTAATATTCACTTTGCTCAATCTACAATATACGTTAATTAGCTGCTGAAATAGCCTGTACAGCCTACCTACAATATTGGGGGAATAAACTGTGCAATGGTACGTACGAGACAATACTTTCAAATTAGATGTGGATATTCGTGCATTGAACAATCTTCATTGAGTAACAAGCTTCATTGAGTAACAAGCTTCATTGAGTAACAAGCTTCATTGAGTAACAAGCTTCATTGAGTAACAAGCTTCTTTAAGTAACAAGCTTCATTGAGTAACAAGCTTCATTGAGTAACGAACTTCATTGAGTAACAAGCTTCATTGAGTAACAAACTTCATTGAGTAACAAGCTTCATTGAGTAACAAGCTTCATTGAGTAACAAACTTCATTGATTAACAAGCTTCATTGAGTAACAAGCTTCATTGAGTAACAAGCTTCATTGAGTAACATTTATAAGACATTAAAAATGGAAAATCGACGGAGTCAACAGTCATAAATACATAAACTGAAATACTATCGTTCCTGTTCTATTGTTCAAGTTTATTAAACAAAAAGGGTTCGTCAAGTTAAATTTCGTGTTGTCCTTACAACGACCGTGAAATTATCGCTATAGGCCTAATTATTAATACAAAATATAGGTTAATTGGAAGAAAGATGTAACGATATCATTCCAAAAAATACTGTTAAAACCTAAGGGGGTGGACGAAGACATACCAAGCCTGCCTGGAAATTATCATCTTCAAGAGAGGTGAAAAACTATTTGATGAAACTGATTTCGAGGCCTCGCTACTGGCTTTCGAAAGCATTTTACCCTCCCAGTCAATAAAGAGCTAAATGATTATTAAAAAAACTTCCACAAAAGCCATGAAAACGAAATTACTAATATTTGGGCCTGTCAAATTCGCAGTGATCAAACTCTCGAAACAGGACAGGTAGGAGCAGGACTAGGATAGTTTGGAACAGGACTGGGACAGTTAGGAGCAGGACTAGGATAGTTTGGAACAGGACTGGGACAGGTAGGAGCAGGACTAGGATAGTTTTGAACAGGACTGGGACAGGTAAGAGCAGGACTAGGATAGTTTGGAACAGGACTGGGACAGTTTGGAACAGGAATGGGACAGGTAGGAGCAGGACTAGGATAGTTTGGAACAGGACTGGGACAGGTAGGAGCAGGACTAGGATAGTTTTGAACAGGACTGGGACAGTTAGCAGCAGGACTAAGATAGTTTGGAACAGGACTGGGACAGTTAGGAGCAGGACTAGGATAGTTTTGAACAGGACTGGGACAGGTAGGGGCAGGACTAGGATAGTTTGGAACAGGACTGGGACAGTTTGGAACAGGACTGGGACAGGTAAGAGTAGAACTAGGATAGTTTGGAACAGGACTGCGACAGTTAGGAGCAGGACTAGGATAGTTTTGAACAGGACTGGGACAGGTAGGAGCAGGACTAGGATAGTTTGGAACAGGACTGGGACAGTTTGGAACAGGACTGAGACAGGTAAGAGCAGGACTAGGATAGTTTGGAAAAGAACTGGGACAGTTAGGAGCAGGACTAGGACAGTTAGGTTTCGTTAAGAAGGTAGACATTTAACGGAACACTGACAACTTATTTTCAGATGATTGCAAGTCAAAGTGACTTTGAATTGCATTGCGGCACCAATAAATCAACAAATGTACCAATGTCGACTTGTTCATGCCCATCGTATCTTTAAAAGTTCACATAAATTATAAAACATTTGAATTTGATAATTTCTATGAAACCTTCATCTTTTCTTTCGGCAAAATACAAATAAAAACGTTCGCGATGTTTAGGACAGCCTTACCTTTCTTTTTGACGGTGAGTGCCAAAGGTTCTTCGGCACCTTTACTCAAGTGGGCGAGAGGTAATGAATTTCTGTTCCTGCTTGCTCCTCCTTCTCGCTTGAAATAAGGGGACAGGCTCCCATCGCTGTCGGGGCTGCTCGCGATGCTGGATGAACAGCTGATTGTGTCCCAGCTGCTACCACTACTGTTGTTGTTGGAATAGCTAACACCGCTGTCCCAACTGCTGTCAATGGGAGAGCAAGGAGCCCTTCTGAGTCCTCCGATGGTGTCAGCAGGTGGCAATCGTTCCTGCTTAATGGTAGCAGAAATGCCACCGTGACTGCTACTGCCCCCAACAGGGGATGCTGTTCTTCTCCTATCAACAACCTTGTTTCTAGCTTCTTCTTCCTTATGTTGAAGAAGCAACACCTTTTTCAAAGCGTAAATTTTCGGCATGATGCCGAATTTGAAGAGTTTTATTCCCAGGTAAATTAAGTTATATAAGAACCCTATGAATTCACACGTTCAATTACTTAAAAACGACAAGAAATGAGTGGTTTTCAGTCCAAATAATTCACACAAAATATTGCCACTTCATAAATAGGTTAAAATAGTCTCTTCTACGATTTTACTAACTTCGAATAGCTGAAAAAAAAAGAAAACGTTCAAATAAACTAAATACGTAACATTCCCTGCGAAGTTCATTTACACCATATTACGACAGGGCAAATCCCTAGGGTTTGTATAGGCGGCACATCCCCAACTTGAAGCACCACCACAACTGGCAGGGAGAGCACCAGCCACAACCTCTCATCACGAGCTCTGGACACCGTCTGACTGACGCGCGTACGCTCCGTGGTTGCCTGTTCACAGAGCGGCCGGCATCGGTACTGCGAAACAGCGAGTGAACGAACGTGTCCAAAAAGGTAGACGACAAGAGAGAGCTGATGAGAGGGTTAGAGAGCATGTGAGTACGTAGCATAAACTGTTCAAAGACTTATCGAGGTGGCGGCGGACCGAGCACACTCCGCACCGGAGGGCACTACTGTTCTGAGTGAAAGTGTCCCGGGTAGTGACTGAGGAGCTGGAGGAGCGCTTGGTAGTATAGCCTCTACCTCCCCACCCCGCCCTCTTTCCCGACAGGGGGGGGGGGGAGGTAGAACAAATTGCTTACGGGAGCTCGAGCTGTATGGTTGGCCAGTTATCCAGAGAACCACTCCTTTCCACCCTGTAAACAGTAACAGGGGTCTTCTAGGTCCGCCCACTTGCAAAAAAAGTGTATTCATCATTCCATGTCCTAGATTGAACGAGCGTGAAGGTCTTCGTTAAATTGGATGAATATCCGTTTAAAACAGCAGGTCGGAATTGGAAACCGAGATAAAACTAAACAATGACACGCAGATGTAAATTCAAAACCAGTCTATTATAGCCCAGTACGTCATTTAAATGGAAGGGCGCATATCTGTTAAGCAATGCAAACACGTAATGCTTGATCAATTGTTTAGTAATTGTACAGGCGGTGCAAAAACCTTCAAGATTAAAAGTAAACGAAAACATGCACACGTTTTTTTTTTTAATGCCGCCATGACATCATTTACGACTTTATCAAGTACAGAAAATTACAAATTTTAATGGATGCCAGTGTGGAGAAATAAATATAAGTATTTGTAGCGATTTAATTTTGAAAAGATTAGCAACATCACTAAATTTTGACCGGTCGTTACTTTGAAAAAATAACGGATGATAAATTATTCCCATATTATGATTTTGTTGGAGAGTTCATTCTTATGCGTGTAACGACCAACATAGAATGAAGGACTTCTGCAGAGTGCTATGTCTTCAAAATTAGTATCAGGGCTGTAGGTAATATGAAAAAAAAAGTATGCTTGATGTGCTTAGATATTTGTCAATGGCACATTGCTTTGGTTAAACGATCCTTAAAATTACCGTTAACAAAAAAGTTTGTGTGAATATTTGATAGCTCTTGACTAAAATAATTTCCAATTATTTTATTAGGATTCTCGATTACGGTCATTGTCCAAATATTAAATTATGCTCTCGCCTACGATCATATAAAAATCTAAAGAGAATAATAAGAATTAATGTTAAAACAAATTGATTGTGAAAAAATGATGCAACTTTCGCAATTATTTGAAACTCTGTACGGTAACTCTGCGTTCCCACAGCATTACGGTAACCAGCGACGTTGAAACTCTTTTTTTTCACAGTAAAGAGTATTATTCCTGATTGCAATGCAGTCATGCCAGCACTCACAATATGATCAAGTACACTACATCTCCCCATATGATACTGCGTGCTGTAATGCACCAACAACAAAAAGGTTCAAGCCAATCTACTACTCATCGTTCATACCATATGTGATCTACTACTGATCGTACAGACCATAGCTACATGATCTACTACTGATCGTTCAAACCATACGTGATCTACTACTGATCGTCCAAACCATACAGGATCTCCTACCGATAGTCCAGACCATATATGATCTACTACTGATCGTCCAGACCATACATGATCTACTACTGATCGTCCAAACCATACAGGATCTCTTACTGATTGTCCAGACCATGTTTGATCTACTACTGATCGTCCAAACCATACAGGATCTCCTACTGATCGTCCAGACCTTACATGATCTACTACCGATAGTCCAGACCATATATGATCTACTACTGATCGTCCAGACCATACATGATCTACTACTGATCGTCCAAACCATACAGGATCTCTTACTGATTGTCCAGACCATGTTTGATCTACTACTGATCGTCCAAACCATACAGGATCTCCTACTGATCGTCCAGACCTTACATGATCTACTACCGATAGTCCAGACCATATATGATCTACTACTGATCGTCCAGACCATACATGATCTACTACTGATCGTCCAAACCATACAGGATCTCTTACTGATTGTCCAGACCATGTTTGATCTACTACTGATCGTCCAAACCATACAGGATCTCCTACTGATCGTCCAGACCTTACATGATCTACTACCGATAGTCCAGACCATATATGATCTACTACTGATCGTCCAGACCATACATGATCTACTACTGATCGTCCAAACCATACAGGATCTCTTACTGAT
>SDVV010003449.1:0-21370 GCA_016164225.1 Gammarus roeselii | reverse complement strand
CCACCCTCCCCTCTCAACACCCGCACATTCAACAGCCTCCCCACCACTCTCCTCGATATCAGCACAAAATCCATCAGTGCTCTCTCCACCATTGCACCATAGGTCATCCTTACCCATGTGTGCTTGTGAATATCTCGCTTCTTGAACAAACTGTTCCCGACCACCAACTCCTGCTCCATACACAGACCTATCAGGTTTTCTCCACTGTCATTTCTACCGGGAACGCCATACCTTCCTATGACATTCTCCACCATTTCATCTCCAACTCTCGCGTTAAGGTCACCCAGTACAACTACATTGTAATGACCTCCAAAACTCTCGATAAACTCACTCAGGTCAGTCCAGAATTACTCCCTCTTCTCTTCACTCCTCTCCTCTCGCTGCCAGGTCCGTAAGGGCTCACAAATGCCCATCTTTCTGCGCCTAACTTGACTTTCACCCACATCAATCTTGGGGACATATCCTTCCACTCGGTAACTCCACTAGCCAACCGATCACTCAATATCAAGACCACACCTTCTCGTGCCCTACCTTCCTCTACACCAGACTTTCTTCCACTTACAACACTTGACTCACATTCGCCCTTACCTTTCAACTTCGTCTCACTCAGCGCCAACACATCCAACTTTCTCACAAACATCTCACCAATCTCCCTCCTATTAACATCACTCGTACTACAGCCACGCACATTCAGCGACCCTAACAATAGGGTTCGGAGAGACGTGTGCCTCTCCTCCCCTCGCTCATCTTGCCGTCTCCGAGGAAAGGTTTTACAGAGAATGGGTTTCCTAGCCCCTTCGCTCCGCCCTCTTAGTTGCCTTTTACGACACGCATGAGTTACGGTAGCACGATTCTACTCCCGGCTACAGGGGGCCCCTTTAGTCGCCTTCTACGACACGCGGTGGATACGGTAGCAAGATTCTAAAGCCCCGGCTACAAGGCGTACCATCCGAAAACACCTAAATATCTCTAGAAATTGACACCTGGATCTGCCTTGCAGTTGCTGCAGACCTTGGCGTCGCTGACGTTAAGGCAGCTCATCGCATTCTCAAATGAAAACTGCACGAAGGACAAAACAGAGAAGGTCTGTTAATAACATAGTGAACCTCACCCAGCTCTTCGCTAGTTAACAACACAAATTCAGACGCGTGTCTACAGTAGCGAAACGCTAAACATCAAAGTTTTCAAAACAGATTAGAGTATATTCAAATCTATCTCTAGTCTTTTCCCAATTCGACTAAGAAGAACTGGCGCGCTTTCGTCCTCAAGCAACTTATGGAACCAGTTTGTGCCGAGAAATTATTTATTTTCTCTTATCCAAGGCCGCAAGCTAACTTTATCGAAACCGACAAATGAACAAAATTAGATTAGTTGGGTACAGTATTTAGCCGAGTAACTGCAATGTATATCCACATTACTGAGTAGTGGCTGGAACAGCTTAATCAACCGCACGCAGATCAAAGCATTTTAGATTAGGCTACAGTAGGTACCAAGACAAACATTTAGTGTGAAATTTGTATTATAGTTCATTATTTTATCGAAGGCAGTCGAAAACACGTGGATTAGAAACACGTGATTTTCAACATTGAATAGCGTAACTAACAGCATAGACTTACATGGCGACCCCATATTACGGCCCTGGAGACTAGCTGCAAAAAGGCAACCGGACTTATCCTCTCGGTAACATCCCTGAAATTCGGAGCCGATATGGACACCGGCATGACGTTATTCAGAACAATAATACGTTCGCGCATTGACTAAGGAGCATTTGTTTAAGGTTCAGCAGCTAAAACCACCCTAGAACCTCTCTTAATCATAGTAAATAACGCCCTGCGTATCACAACCGGTGCGTTCCGTTCCACACCCATTGAATCCCTGAACGTGCTTGCTAACAAGCTTCCTCTTCCTCTCCGAAGAGACAAACTCTCGCTACAGTACTATTTCAAGACAAAGAGCTTCATCAATAGGTCAGCACTCAGTGACGTCGCCAACATTGTCGATAAACGCCCCTTTGTGGCTATGAAGAACATATGCCCTCCCTTTCCCCCACGTGTGGACAACTTACTGATTTCGCTAAACATCAGCCGCAAAGCATTCAAGCCTTTCATCATTCTTCCAATCAGCACATCAACGTGGATGATCAACCCACCTCTGGTCAACCTAGATTTGCAAACGTACCCCAAAGCAACAACCCCAACCATCATGTATAGATACAGACACTAGGCCGAAATCCCCCAGTAAGGGGGGTGGCCGACGGTAAGTCGCACCTCACACTCTCATACACGGACACACCTTAGTTCTTGTGAGCAAAAGGGTCCGGTCGGGGACCCCGCAACACATCCTCCTGGTCATGAGTGCGGTTCGAGGTCAGTGTCTGCAGCAGGGCCCGACAGCATGACTGGTATACCCATGCCGCGTCATGATGACCGGGCCCGTCTCTCAACGATATGCCTAGGGCGGGAAAGTACATCAGGGCAGCGTCAAAACTCATCCGTTGACTGTCATTCTCCACTCACGCCTATCCAGTGCACGCCCTCTCACTACCTCCACACTCGCGTCTCTCCTTCCCAACGCCTGCTTCACACCATCCTTCCACCTAAACTTCGGTCTCCCTCTAGGCCTACGTTCACTCGCCTCCGACTTCAACACCTTTTTCACCTATCTCCCTTCATCCACATTCACCATGTGCCCGAACCATCTCAGAACACGTGAATCAACTCTGTCCTCTAACTTCTTCACCATCCCCGTTCTAATGCAAACCCTGTCGTTAGCGAACCCGTCTCAGCAACACTCCCGCCATGCTCTTCAAATATTTAATCTCGAAAACATTCAACCTTCTTCTCTCCTCAGCTCCCAAGTCTCAGCTTGTCCAGCACAGTTGGCACAACAACACCTTCTTACAGCTCTTTTTGCTTCCATCCCCAACGTCCTGCAGCTCATTACGCTCTTCGGTGCACCCAACACTTTACACCCCTCCTTCACTCGCGACTTCGCCTCAGTTTCCACTAATTCAGTCTTCTCTACATGGGAGCTCAGATACTTAGAACACTAAACTTCTTCCTACAACTCTCCATTTAGGAGGACACTAATTCTGCTCGTATTGACAGTCCTCGAGCATCTCATTACTTTACTTTTACCCACGTTCACTCGAAGCTTCTTCCTCTCACACATTCTACCAAACTCAGACACTAGCCTACATAGCTTCTCCTCTGAATCCGCAACCAGGGCCGTTTCAATCGCAAATAGCAACTGGCTCAACTGCCAACTCCACCCATTCCCTTCCAGCAGTTCCAAGTCACGACCCAGCACACTCGCGTTCACCTCCCTGACCACTCCATCCATATAGATATTGAACAGCCAGGGAGACATCACGCAGCCTTGTCTCAGTCACACGTTTACTGAGAACCAATCACTCGCATCGCTTCCCACTCTGTGACATAGAAACTGCACCGCTTTCAACTAATGTCCGCCCACTTCATACAAATGCAACGCCCTCCACAGCGTTTCCCTGTCAATCCTGTCGTATGCCTTCTCCAGATCCATGGAGGCCCAGAACACGTCCTTTCTCTTTGCAAGGTACTTCTCACAGACCTGTTTCACTGCAAAAATCTGATCGGCACACCCTCTACCACTTCTAAAACCACACTGTTCTTCTCCAATTGCGCAATCCGCACAGTCTCTAATCCTTTTGATCAGCACTCTCCCGAACAACTTACCAACCACACTTAACAGGCTGGTACTTCTTGAGTTGCAGCATTCATTTTTATCTCCTTTGCCCTTATATAGCGGAACAATGCAGGCACTGCGCCACTCAATTGGTACCACGCCTGCCACAAAACACAAGTTCAGTAACCTCACCAACCATTCGACAATCGTTACTCCACCCTTTTTCAGGTACTCGGTCGCAACGCCGAAAATTCCACGTGATGAATGCTTTCCCTGCTTTCATCACCTCCACCGCTTCCTGCACCTCTTCCCTGGTAATGTCCGCCACAAGTCTCTCGCCCAAAACCGGCATTCGAGCACCACCACTCACAACAACAATGTCAGCCTCTCTATCAACCTCGACATTCAACAACTCGTCAAAGTACTCGGCCCACCTCTTCCGTACATCACCACTTTCCAACAACAACTGGCTGTTTCCATCTAAGACCATTTCCTCCTTTTCGGTCTTCCTTTCTCACCCTCTTCACCTCTTTCCAGAACTTATTTTTGTTCTCCCCGAAATTCTGGCGCAACCTTCTGCCCCACCTGGCATCAGCGTCCTTTTTGGCCCTCCTCACCATCCAGCTTCACCTCGTTTCTTCTTTCTCTATGCATTCATATGCCACCACCGACTTCACCTGCAACCACTCCTCAAACGCCCCTTTTTTTTCGTGCCACCGCCAGTTTAACCTCCTTGTTCCACCACTCGCAACCTTCCCTCCTGCACCCGCCCACACGGCGCGCACCACACACATTCATCGCACATCTCAGCAACGCATCTCTTAACGGCTCCCATTTTTCGTCCACATTTTCTCAGGTTCTGTCCTCTCACGTTGTCATATTCTTCTCTTAACGCCTGCTGGAACTCCTCAGCTCAGCTTCTCACATTCAGTTCATTCATTTTCGCTACCTCTCTTCCTCCCCCCCCTCTCTTGTTGCCCTTCCACCTCTGCTTCACTCGTAATCTACCTTCCACCAGCAGATGGTCAGACACTTCACCCTCTCCTCTCAACGCCCGTACATCCAGCAGCCTCCCCACCACTCTCCTCGATATCAGCACAAAATTCATCAGCGCTCTCTCCACCACTGCAATTTCTACCGGGAACGCCATACCTTCCTATCACATTTTCCACCACTGTATCTTCAACTCTCGCATTAAGGTCACCCAGTACGACTACATTGAATTGACCTCCAAAACTCTCAATACACTCACTCAGGTCAGTCCAGAATTGTTCCCTCTCCTCCTCACTCCTCTCGCTACCTGGACCATATGCACTCACAAAAACTTATCTTTCTACTCCTAACTTAACTTTCACCCACATCAAGCTTGAGGACACTTCCTTCCACTCGGTAATGCTACTAGCCAACCGATCACTCAATATCAAAAACCTTCCTCCACACCAAACTTTCTCTCACTTACCACACAAAACTCGCATTCTCCCTTACCTTTCAATTTTGTCTCACTCAGCGCTTACACATCAAACTTCCTCCTCACAAACGTCTCACCAATCTCCCTCCTCTTAACATCATTCTTACTACAGCCACGTACATTCAGCGATCTCAACAATAGGGTTCGGAGAGGAGTGAACCTCTCCTTCCCCAGGTGGTCCTGGCCGTCTTTGAGGAAGGGTTTTACATAGGAAGGGATACCTAGTCCCTTCGCCCCGCCCCTTTAAGTCACATTATACGACACGCAGGGGTTACGGTAGCACGATTCTACTCCCGGCTACGGGGCGCCCTTTTAGTCGCCTTCTACGACACGCGGTGGATATACGGTATCAAGATTCTAGCGCCCCGGCTACAAGGCCAACCAACATGCACCGCCGCGAATTCTCGCAACTACTTGATCAACAGTATATACTCAGAGCACCGCCATATATACACTGACGGCTCCAAGACATCAGACGGAGTGGGAGCTGGCGTCGTGGGCGAAGGGACCTCACGTTCGGCTCCCTACACCAAGGGGCCTCTGTATTCTCTGCAGAGCTGCACGCACTTGAATTAGCTATCTATTACAAAAAGTGACCGCCTCCCCAAATATGTTATATTTTCAGACAGTCTGAGTGTTCACCCTGCCCTTCGAAAAATGCAACACGACCTATTCACGATGTCCGAGACGGGTCAAGCAGTCGAGTACTGCTAAATCTCTGGACACGTGGGAATAAGAGGAAACGAGCGCGTAGATTCCCTCGCTAAACGGGTGTCTACCCAGAAAGGACAATTCATCTCCATACATTACCGAGACTGGTACCCAGTCATCAACTCACGCATAACATCACGATGGAATGACTCTTGGCAACAAAGTGGACAAAAACTGCTCCCAGTTGAACCATCCGTGGCAGAGTGGGACACCAGGTTTTCTAATAAGGAAGACCAAGTGTTCATTAACCGTTTATGCACGAGACACACGTGGATAACCCACAATTACCTTGAACGTAGACATGAAACCGGACGCACCACCATGCCCCTGTTGCCACCAAGCAGAATTCTGTGTGAAACACTTACTGATGGATTGTATTGCACTCGTAGCGGCCCGACGAGCCTTCTTGAGCCCCTCGTGCAACCTACAACGCCTGCTCACAGAAGCAGCGTACCGGAAAAAAATGATCGCTTTCGCAAAACACACCGAACTATGCGAAGTCGTGTGAAACCAACTAGGATTGAATCATCTCTTTTTCTAAACTCTCTGTCCTCCCTGTGTATAAATTTTGAACTGTAATAACTTCGCGCACGAAGCTGCGCAGAATTGACGGATCGTCATGCCCTACGGGGGAGTATGCATTGACTTCGCGTTGAGGCCTTGGTGGAAAACACAAGAAATTACTACTACTACTCATGAGATTCTGAGGGGTTGGAGGCGGAGATTCATTCAGTTTCATCTGAGTCTTTATCTTACCTGAATAAATGAATAAATTGTAGTAAAACTGAACTAGACTGCTTAGCTGTAAACGTTGTGCTGCGTTGCTGTCGGAGGTGACTTTGTCCGTGTAACCGTTAACCTTGTACCAATCTCGCACTGCGTGCATTACATATTACACTTGAAGTTCTAAATGATTGAAAGTGGCGATCCGTTTCGTCTGAACATTTTTCTTGTGCGCATCAGCGTGCGTCAAACACGACTGAAATCTTTCAAAATGTTCTAACTTTGACAATGCTGTTTTTCTCGCCCGTCAAGGCGTGCAGGCCTACTAGAAACCATGAACGTTGAGTCCTACGGGGGAGCCTGTTATGACTCGCATCAAGGCTCTGGTGGAAATGAGGCTTCACCTCAGCTTTCACTAGTTTAGTCTCCTACACGTTAGAGCCCGGGTATTTCCCAGGTACTCAAGTAATTACAATTCCTCCAATACCTCTCCATCTAGGCGGACACTAATTATGCGCGCATCGATATTTCTGGAGCATCTCGTTACTTTTATTTTACCCACGTTAACTCGCAGCTTCTTCATCACACACACTCTACTTGACTCCGACACTAGCTTACGCAACTTCCCCCCCCTCTCTCCGAATCTGCCACCAGTGCCAAATTGAAACGGGGATGGTGAGAAAGTTGGAGGAGAGAGTGGATTCATGTGTTCTGAGATGGTTCGTGCATACGGTGTGATGGATAATGGTATATTGGTGAAAAGGGTGATGAAAGTGGAGGTGAGTGGACGGAGGCCGAAAGGTAGACCGAAGGTTGAATAGATGGATTGCGTTAGGGAGGAGCGCTATAAGCGGAGGTACCGAGAGAGCGTGTTATGGATAGGTGTGAGTGGATAATGTTGTATGAGGACGAGTTTTGACGCTGACCTGATGTGCTAACCCGCCTTTGGCGTCTCGTTGAGCAACGGGCTGATCGTGGGTGAGGGGGAAGGAATATTCCCTGACGCAACATCGGGGAAAAACAGCTAACTGTCGGG
Source organism: Gammarus roeselii (assembly GCA_016164225.1). Lineage (NCBI taxonomy): Eukaryota > Metazoa > Arthropoda > Malacostraca > Amphipoda > Gammaridae > Gammarus > Gammarus roeselii. The sequence goes on along the minus strand of SDVV010003449.1, from coordinate 13,766 downwards.
CACTGCTGCTGACATGATCTCGCAACTCACTCCAGATCCAAAGTATGTGTTGCGGAGTCTCCTGGCGGCTAGGCTCTTCATCGCCAAAGGGCTAAGTCTGTTTTCGTGTGAGTGTATGAGAGCGTTCGGCCAACCCTCTTTTTTTTATTGCTTTGGCTTAGCGCCTGTATGAACTGGGATTGGTGTTGGAGAGCTTTTGCTGAATGTGCATCGCAGGTATCACTTCCTGCACAGCTTTCTATTGGGTTTCTCTGATTCCGGTAAATAGTGCAATTTTAACTTTATTTGAAGCGCTGAAAATTAGGATCACTGTATTTATGATGGTAATTATGATTTGGGTGTTTATTGATCTGTTTTGATACTTAGAATTTAGGATAAGAAAGTATTTTCCTCTTTCAAGGGGGAACAGTTCTCCCATTATTGAGGGTTCATTAGTGGCATTTAATGTCAACTTGCTGAAAAATGAGTATTCTTGTATTGTTGCGTATAACTTTATGAATTCCTTGCTACGTTGGTAAACATATAGCTACTGGGTAACTAATTTAAATCAGTAGTAGTTATGAAGTACTCATGCATTAATTACTTGTGTTAGCTATCATGTCAGGTAGACTGGAAAATAGTATATTTCAGCTGTGTTTGCTAATTGCTCTTACCATCATTGATGCAATTGCAGGAGGAACAAAGATTGGAGGAAGAAAGACTTGCAGCGGAGAAGAAGCTTGCTGATGAAAAACATAATATGATGGTAGAGAAACAGAGGTGAGTTTATTTTATTCATGTCCTCCCATGTTGATTCTTTCTTCCCTTATTGATTCTTGTCTTCCTTGTTACTATTGTCTTCCCTTGTGATTCTTGTCCTCCCTTGTTGATTCCTGTCCTCCCTTGTTGATTCCTGTCCTCCCTTGTTGATTTCTCTCCTCCCTTGTTGATTCCTCTCCTCCCTTGTTGATTACTCTCCTCCCTTGTTGATTCCTCTCCTCCCTTGTTGATTCCTCTCCTCCCTTGTTGATTTCTCTCCTCCCTCGTTGATTTATTTTCTCATTTGCTAATTCCTGTCTTCCCTTGTTAACTTTTCTCCCTTGTTGAGTCCTTTCTTCCCTTTGTTGATTCCTTGCTTCTATTGTTGATTCCTCTCCTCTATTAATGATTCCTCTCCTCTATTGTTGATTTCTTCCCTCTATTGTTGATTTATCTCCTCTATTGTTGATTTATCTCCTCTATTGTTGATTTCTCTCCTCTATTGTTGATTTCTCTCCTCTATTGTTGATTTCTCTCCTCTATTGTTGATTTCTTTCCTCTATTGTTGATTTCTCTCCTCTATTGTTGATTTCTCTCCTCTATTGTTGATTCCTCTCCTCTATTGTTGATTCCTCTCCTCTATTGTTGATTCCTCTCCTCTATTGTTGATTCCTCTCCTCTATTGTTGATTCCTCTCCTCTATTGTTGATTCCTCGCCTCTATTGTTGATTCCTCTCCTCTATTGTTGATTCCTCTCCTCTATTGTTGATTCTTCTCCTCTATTGTTGATTCTTCTCCTCCCTTGTTGATTCCTCTCCTCCCTTGTTGATTCCTCTCCTCCATTAATTTCTCTTCTCCATTAATTCCTCTCCTCCCTTGTTAATTCCTCTCCTCCCTTTTTAATTCCTCTCCTCCCTTGTTAATTCCTCTCCTCCCTTGTTAATTCCTCTCCTCCCTTGTTAATTCCTCTCCTCCCTTGTTAATTCCTCTCCCTTGTTAATTCCTCTTCTCCCTCGTTAATTCCTCTCCTCCCTTGTTGATTAATGTCCTTATTTGCTAATTCCTGTCTTCCCTTGTCGACTCTTCTCCTCCCTTGTTGACTCTTCTTCTCCCTTGTTGATTCCTTTCCTCCCTTGTTGATTCCTATCCTCCCTTGTTGATTTATATCCTCCCTTGCTATTTCCCCTCTTCCTTAGTAGACTCTTCTCCCTTGTTGATTCCTGTCTTCCCTTGCTGACACTTCTTCCATGTTGATTCCTGCCTTCCTTCTTAATTTCTGTCCTCCCTTGTTGATTTCTCTCCTCCCTTGTTGATTCCTCTCCTCCCTTGTTGATTCCTCTCCTCCCTTGTTGATTCCTCTCCTCCCTTGTTGATTCCTCTCCTCCCTTGCTGATTTATGTCCTCAATTGCTAATTCTCGTCTTCCCTTGTTGATTTCTGTCCTCCCTTGTTGATTCCTGTCCTCCCTTGTTGATTTAGGTCCTCCCTTGCAAATTTATTTCTTCCCCTTCTGACTCTTCTCCTCCCTTGTTGATTCCTGCCTTCCTTCTTCATTTCTGCCTTCCCTTGCTGACTCTTCTCCCTTTTTGATTTCTCTCCTCCCTTGCTGATTCCTCTCTTCCCTTGTTGATTCCTCTCCTCCTTTGTTGATTCCTCTCCTGCCTTCTTGATTCCTCTCCTCCCGTGTTGATTCCTCTCCTCCCTTGTTGATTCCTCTCCTCCCTTGTTGATTCCTCTCCTCCCTTGTTGATTCCTCTCCTTCCTTGTTGATTCCTCTCCTTCCATGTTGATTCCTCTCCACCGTTATTGATTTAAGTCCTCATTTGCGAATTCCTGTCTTCCCTTGTTGACTCCTCTCCTCCCTTGTTGACTCCTCTCCTCCCTTGTTGACTCCTCTCCTCCCTTGTTTATTCCTGCCTTCCTTCTTAATTGCTGCCCTCCTCTGTAGATTCCTGCCTTTGCTTGTATGTAGCTACTCATGAAAAGGAGTTATATTTATTTAGTTATATTGCTATGGTCCAGTTTATCAACTTATTTATATAGCTACATCATTTAGTTGCTAATGAGGTTATAGGTTTTTTATCGAACTTGTGGACGTTAATGACCGAATATTGTGACATCACAGTTGGTATTTTTTTAACGGGAATTTCGTATCTTGTTTACTACAGCCGCTCGGTGGTATTAAATTTCGTAACTCGTTCACTTCAGCCGCTCGATGATATTATAGGGAAATTTTGTATCTCGTTTACTTCAGCCGCTCGATGGTATTAAATGTGAATTTCGTAACTCGCTTACTTCAGCCGCTCAATGATTTTATAAGTTAATTCATTAGTTCTCCCTTGTAGGTATATTCTCTGGTGTGAAAGTTTGCGAGACAACGACTTCAGCATCTTGAAAAACCTTGCCACTCTGCCTTATTATTGCCGGTATTGGTCAGGGTTCCTTCCTCCCTCTCCTTTTAGGCATTTTAGCTTTACGATCCGCACGGAGTCACGGCCCTCCCTGTGGAGTGAAAACCCTTGTTTCCCTTCAGACTCTCTTCTCCTTCACCCTTCACTATCTCTCATTTCCTTCACCATCCTCAACTCATTTGTATCTAATGTTTAGTTCACATTTTCTTTAACTTGTCAGTCTCTCGCCTTCTTGAACGCTCTCGGGTGGCTAATTACTGCCACGTTGCGCTTTTTATTTTATACAAACCTCTTCATTTTTCTTTCCATTCTTGCTGTTCTCATGCGTAAGCTTCCCTACACCGAATGCAGACCTCATGCATGGGATCCCCGTTTGTTATATCTTTGATTATAATAAGCTCTGATATGTTCTTCTCCGTTGCTGTGAGGACATTGATTCTGATGTGATATAAATCATGGTCATTCTAATCTAATCATATGCGCTAAAATCCGTGATTGCTTAAATCTTATCGACTTAAACTTAGATGTTTTCTCGACAGACGCGAAGCAGAGCGTCAAGCCCGTGAGAGGGACGAAATACGACTTCTCAAAGAGAGGGAAGCCGCCAGACTGGCCGTTGCTGCTAACCAACCGCAACAAAAGCAGCAAACCATTCCCCTGAACCAAACGTTTGATGCTAATAGCACTTACACTGTGAATGGAAATGCCAACTCCACCTACACCGCGGCTTCCACAGCAAAGAGTAAAATTTCGCCGAAGACACCCGCGTCCAACCGCCCGGAGTCTTACGAGATGACGCCCGCACAGGACGAGAATAATTATGGCATTGACGATCTCAAGAGCGATGACTCCAGCGATGATGATAGCAATCCTAAGAAGAAGGTGCCCAAGTGGGCCTCACGTGAGTTGGGGAGTGGGCCATCGATTCGAATATAGTCATACCGGCCTCGAGTGAGTTGAGATAGCTGACTGAATGAAGTTCTTGTGGGATACAAGTTATTCGGGCGGGATGACGAGGTACGATTTATTAGGTTAGTGGCGAGTTGAACGCGTTGCAACCGAATAATGGGTTCTTGAATGCACTACATTTTCTTGCTCGCCTCAACTATTTAAGGTGTATGTTGACTTTGGTGACCCAATATTATGCATCCAACGTAAGTTGGGTGGATAAGATTTGGTTCAGTAAGCCGCATGCATGCTGGAATGGTTGGCCATAGGTAGGTTGAGGTCGCACTTTTCTCATGCACTTATGTATGTACTAAAACTTGGCGCCTTTGAGCACCAAGTCGACTGGCCATGACACCGTAACACACACCTCGGGTCGGGAGTGTGGTCCGATAAAAGTGTCTGCCACAGGGCACTAAAGTTTTCGCTGGTTAACCTCCGCTACGTCATGATTGCTGAGCATTTTTTTTACATTGAAGACTATTCCGTTTCTCAACGGACGCCAGAGCAAGAAAGCGCACCAGGACTCCGGCAAAAAAAAATCCATTCACAACCATTCTCCACTCACGCCTATCCATGGCACTCTCTCTTGTTACCTCCACACTAATGTCTCTCTTTCCTGACACTTGCTTTATGCCATCCATCCACTTTACCTACAGACCTTCGTCCAATATCACCATTTTCACCAATCTCCCTTGATAGATGAAGGGAGATTGGTAATAAAGGTGATGAAGGCGGAGGCGAGTGGCCGTAGGCCTAGAGGTAGACCGAAGTTTGGGCGGATGGATGGTGTGAAGCAGCCGTTAGAAAGGAGAGACTTGAATGTAGAGGTGGCGAGAAAACGTGCAATGAATAGGCGTGAGTGGTTGATTTTTGACGCTGCCCTGATACGCTTTCCCGGCTTAGGCGTCTCGTTGAGGAACGGGATGACCATGGATTGTGGGGGGGGGGGGCGGTCATCAAGACGTGGCGGGGGTAAACCAGTCACGCTCTCAGGCTCTGCTACTGACACGGACCTCGGGCCGCCCTCGGACCCTTTAGCGCAAAAGAGCTAAGTTGTGTGTGTGTGTGATGCGCATTGCCGTCGGCTACCCCCATCCTGAGGGATTCGGACTAGTGTTTGTATCTTGTTCCCTTCATCCATCCTTACCATGTGCTTAAACTATTTCAGAACACGTGAATGCTCTTTGTCCTCCAACTTTCTCACCGTTCCCGTTCTAGTTCGAACAATGTCATTATTGATCCGATCTCTCAGCATCACTCAGGCCATACATCTCGAAAATATTTGACTTTCTCGGCGCTCTCGCCCCCTACGTCTCAGCCCTGTAGAGCACTGTCGGGACAACTGCCAGCTTATACTGCCCTTTGTTTGCTGAAATAGCCTCCAATATCCTCCTGAAGTAGGATCGCTAATATTCGTTGTCTCTTACATGGTATAAATTATTCGGACGTTTTCAAATATGTCACTTGAAAAAGTTCCATCCGTCTCGAGTGGCGATTTTGATCCCTTTAAGCCATATGTGTGTATTAAAGACATGAAGTTTTTTCTTATGCTCAATAGTATCGATTCTCAGTTTTTGGAAGCTATATAGATCCAGACACTAGGCCGAATCTCCCAGAAAGGGAAGGGAGGGGGGTGGCCGGTGGCAAAGCGCACCCCTCCTACTTCTTTCGTTCACTTCCACGGAAACCTACTGGGCTAGCCTAAAGGTAGCCTAAAGGCGCTGAATTCTTTCCTTGTCAGATATATTCTGACAATAATCTTTTTCCTCCAGCTAAATCCTGAGTTATTTCACCTAGCTGAATCATGGCAATATTGTCGCTTCTCTCCAGGCTTGTTGCTGCATCGCACGCTGGTGAAGCAAGAGTACAGCTCTCTGTCCTTGGATGAGGTGTTCCCCTGCCAAGAACTACTCCTCTTACCCGACCTCAACATGATCTTCAAGATCAAGCGGTCCCGCTTCAAGATCCGCTCCTCTTCTGCTCACTGGACCACGCCGCCATACAAGATCTTCAGCACCAAGATCAGGCCAGATACTTAGATTAGGTTGGTAGAACGGACAAAAACACTGTTGTTCCTAGTAATTTGGACAGCTGCCACACCGGATTCTCTTGTTCCTCCTGGATCAAGAGCCCAGTATAACTCAGGATACGAGCCTGAAGTTGGTCTAAATCGTGCCTGGCGCGTTAGTCAAACGTTTAGTAAGCATTAGTGGGTCTCGATGACTCAGCTGTTCTGTTTAAGAAAGGCCATGCTTAGACACCTTGAGAATATTTGTATTCTCAATATCTTACTCTAGATTAGCCGTATGAGTTGGAAGTTGCACAGTAACTGTCAGCAGAATAGTAGTTCTTGACAGTGAGACGCAAAATGTAAGCTGCTCACTACTGAGTGGCAAGGCTCTGTAGACCTCTCGTGTGTAAATATTAGATATTCTTCAATATAGCTGCTGTACAACTGAACGTGCTTACGGACAAACATCGCTTGTTCGTTTTATGTGCATGAAACGCTTTGATTGGTCAAGGCATATGGCTTCTTTGTTTTCATTCTCGTGGAACGTTTGATTGGTCCTGACATCTGGCTGGACTAGACAAACAGTTTAATTAGGATGTTTGATTGGTGCATGCATTTTTCTATGTCTATTAGAACCTGAAAGTCTGATTTGATTAATATTGGCCCTGTTTTTTCTTGATATGACTGAAACGAGTTTTGGAACATACCTGTACTCTTCTTATGTAAATCTGATGCCTCTAACCTGAGTGATGAAGCTTCTGACGTTCGGTGCTAGAAGGACATGGATTCCAACGCGCTAGAAATCACCGCCAAAATAATCTAGAAGCATCTGAACTCCCAGGGCTGAAAATAGTTTCGAGCGTATAATTATAGTGAGAGCCGAGTCGTCCTCGGAGACAAGCTATGTTTTTTCAGCAATAGCCTTGTGATGATTCTATCGTGCTAGATATGTGTCTGTCCCTATAATCCAGTTCTATTGTGCTATATGTGTCGGCCCCTCTAATCTAGTTGCTTCTTAGAAGACATCTGGCGCACTGAGTTATTGATTCTGCTTGCGGTGCTAACCCTCTTCACTCGAATTTAATCACAAAGGTTTGGGTTTGCACCATTGGTACTCGTCGATACCTCATGGAATTGTAGTCAAGCAGTGGCCTGTAAATACTTTATCCCTAGGAACGTTCATGTGACCTCTAACTGGCACTCGAACATGCTACTTCAGACAATTCTTCCAAGAAGTACTTGTCAAGTATTCCCTGTGCACTAGAAAGCCTGGACACTCTAATCTTGTCAAGTATTCCAATCAACGCTTCAATTTCCTTCTTTCGTACTACAAACACGCACATTCAGCGACCCTGATCCCCCCTAGGCATCTGTTAGGTTCACGGGCCGCACGGAGTTACGGCCCAACCAGGGGGGTGAACACCCTTATTTCCCTTCAGACTCCACTCTTCTTCACCCTTTACTATATCTCCTTTTCTCCCCCATCCTGATTGGCTTGACTTTTTATTTACCCCATTTGCATCTTATGTTTAGTTTAAATTTCCTTAAACTTCTCTCAAACTCCTTAACAACTCTCTTAATAGTCGCTGCACACAAACACGCATACACACACACACGCGCACGCACACACACACACACTCTAACCTTCACATACCGGTTCTAACTATACTCCTTTCGGGTGGTAAATAACAGCCAAGTTGCGCTCTTTCTTCCGTGCAACCTTTTTCTACGAATATTCCTTCTTCTTATTTCCATTTTTGCTGTTCTCATACGTGAAATTCCCTACACTTAGTGTAGATCTCATGCATGGAATCCTCGTTTTTTTGTATCTTCTTGCGTAGCCCACACCTTAAGGTCTACTGCTGATCCTTGGGGCTCTAAAGCAGGGTAGGTAGTGTGTTTTCCTCCTTACTACCATCCGGGGAGTGCAGGGACCAGATGGCCTCAGCACCTTAGGAGTGTCTGTATCTCCTGTGGCACCCGTACTTACCATAGACGTTCGTTGCGTAAACGACTTTGACTTTGCGCAGTAGTAAACCTAACTCGAACATTAAAAAAAGAATAAAAACACAGACTAACTTAATGCAGCACTGTTAGCTGGTTTTACATTCGGCGCCAGAAGGACGATGACTCCAGTGCGCTAGAAAGCCTCGTCACTCTAATCTAATCAGCGACTCTGACAATAGGGTACGTAGAGGGGCGAGCCTCTTTGATGTACTAATCCTAGGGCAAATGACAGGTTCTATTCTAAGGCAAATACCAAGAAAGAGTTTGAAGTCTCAGAAACGCTATTCTGCTTCAGTGGTGGAGTATACAAGTAGCGTCCATTCTAATAAGCAACCGGAGAGATTTTTGATTGATCTCTGTGAGGTTGTTCTCTGTACACTTTCGGATTGGTTTGATGACCACTCGTCTTTCCAATAAAATATTCTGTGTTGATATAGACTTGGATGCGGTAGTATCTTGGGTCACCTGTATAATTTCATTGATAGAGACCAGAGATTCTATCGCATAGAGCTCTATCTAATTGCAGTGGAGCGCAACTGTAGGGACGGGTTGAGTGCCGTACCCGCTCCGCGTTCTGATTGCTTTGGATTCAATTCATGGTGAGGCTATATGGTCTTCGGTAGCTTATTTCAAGTGGTTTTCAAGTAGACTGTTATCATGTTGAGAATGAACGCATAGAGCTTGATATGAGTAGCTGGCTACCATACCTCGCCTCACACTCCTACACACACTTGTTGGAGATGTGTCCATCAATCTAAATTTCACACTCACTCACACACGTGCCAAATCTCAGCTCACACTCCTACACACACTTGTTGGAGATGTGTCCATTAATCTAAATTTCACACTCACACACGTGCCAAATCTCAGCTTTTCTGGAACAACTTTTGTTTCCACGCTGAATTTCGGTTGTCAATAGCGGCAAAGTTGGTCTTTTTCTTTCATATCATCTTTTTCAACGACTCCTCCTTTTTCTGTTTTTTCTTCCATTCTTGCTGTTCTCATGTGCGAGTTTCCCTACATGGAGTGTAGATATCATGCATGGGATCCACGTTTCCTGTCTTTATCCTCCGCATCAGCAGTTATTGCCCCTGGCACCTTAAGGACTACTGCGAATCTTTGGGTTATGGAGCAGGGTAGTTCGATTGAATACTGTTCTTGTTGTCACCCGAGTGCTGGTACCATATGGCCTCAGCAAGTTACGGTGCCACCTTCGGCACCCGCGCAATACTGTAATCCGTAGCGTACCCGATCACTATAATCTTGAATTCGTCTATAGCTTGATGCAGCAGTATTTGCTGGTTTGACGTTCGGCTCTGGAAGGATGCCAATAAGCGCGCTAGGAAACATCATCACTGAAATTGAAACTTTTACCTGCTCGACTGATGCAACCTAGAGCTTTGTCTATAAGTGATGGACCGGATGACGAATTTTGGACATCCACGATTCCGGGTGTGAATGCGGATTTGTCAACTCGGACATTCGCGGAGGCGAGGTATTGAATATGACTAACGCGTGTGCCGATATTTCCTTGTATTATTAGTACACAGATACAGACACTAGGCCGCATCCCCCAGAAAGGGGGGTACCCAAAAGCAAGGCGCACCTCACACCCTCATACGCTCACACTCACACAACTTAGCCCTTTTGTGCTGAAGGGTCCGGCCGGTACCCCATCAACATACACTCTGGGTCACGAGTGCAGTCTGAGGATCCGTCGTCAGCAGCAGGGCCCGACAGTTTTCACTAGTTATCAACATACACTCTGGGTCACGAGTGCAGTCTGAGGATCCGTCGTCAGCAGCAGGGCCCGACAGTTTTCACTAGTTTACCCCCGCTGTGTCATAATCCCCCCCCCTCCCCCCACCCACGACCATCCCGACAGCGGAATGCCAAGGGTGGAAGAGCACATCAGAGCAGCGTCAAAATAAACCATTCACAACCATATTCCACTCACGCCTGTTCATTGCACGCTCTCTCGCCCCCCCACATTCATGTCTCTCCTTCCCAACGCCTGCTTCACACCATCCATCCACCCAAACTTCGGTCTACCTCTTGGCCTGCGACCACTCGCCTCCGCATCCATCACCCTTTTCACCAATCTCCCTTTATCCATCCTCTCCATGTACCCGCCCATCTCAGCACATGCAAATCCACTCTGTCCTCCAACTTCTTCATCATCCCTGTTCTGATTCGAACCACGTCGTTGGTTATCCGGTCTCTCAGTGATACTCCAGCCATGCTTCTCAAACATTTCATCTCGAAAACATTCAACCTTCTTCTCTCCTCTGCTCTCACCACCAAGCCTCCGCTCCGTAGAGCACAGTTGGGACAACAACACCCTCATATTAGTGGACAATTAAATTGCCAGTGACTTACGGATTTGTTTTTTGAGAATGTCTCTGTGGATAGATATGAGGACAGTGTATTTTGCACCCGATGTAATGAATTTTGCAAATTGTGTCCGCTTATCAGCATTCTCGGAACAAGAAAAGGAATTGCAAATGACATGGATTGTCCAATTAAAGGTAAGCTATCAAGATTTACTTCTTGTGAAGCAAAGGAGTCTGTCTGTTTATATGTATAAATATATATATTTATATATATATGTCTCCTCTCTGGGTACATTTATATATAACGAAACATACTGTCCTTCTGGTGGAATTTGAACTTCTTCCAAATACCTGGGATTCGTGCTAAGGGTTCAGCCATATGTTCGCAACATGGCTCGAATCCTGTACGTGTTAACTGCTCAGATTTTGGTGTGGACTACCGCGAAATAAATTCACCGGCTTCTTGTATAATTCAAAGATGCATGTAACAAAAATTGCGGATTCTGCAATGTATCTTCAACTGATCATAGATTTTAAACCACTCAGATAACTCTTCCGAGCCAGGGCCGTGCGAATGTCGCCTGTTCGAGAGAAAAGAATTCGTATGTATCTGCGCCAAATCCTTCAAATATTTTTCGTCATAGGATGTGAACTAGATAAAATCAGGAAGTGTTATAGCTAACGAAACTCGATCTTCACAAACCAAGTTCAATACGACTTGTTGAATTATTTGTTATTGAAAATAATAATCTATACTGTTCACTAATGTTCAACTTTTAGTCGTCAATATCAGTTCAGGGGAATAAGTACGAAGCCTTGATCGAGATGTTACATTATAAAAGTGAACTTTTTCATTGTTGATTCATTATAAATTAATATATAAATACACATCATTTAGGGGCTAAGCTTTGGTATGTGTGTTAGAGTATGGGGATAAGTGTTAGGATTGTCTTGCCGTTGGTCAATCTCAGGTTTGGGTGATGCGGCAGCGTGTATATGTAGCAAAAGGCAGCGATTGATTCTTTGTTTTGTTAAACTCTAGAACCGCTGTCAGTAACAACTTGAATGCAATTTTAACTGATCTTGGAAGTGACCATCATGATTTTGTCCTTTCCATCGATGGCGATCTGAAAGATACCAGTTATCAAAGTGATCTTACTTTGATCTTAATGATGACTAAATTTGATTTTTTTTTTTCACGAGCCGTGTTTATGGGTAAATTGTAGCTATGGAAATTGTTTGACATGCTAATAAATAATTCAGTGTTTTCGTTATTATACGGTAAATAAATGCGACGGCAGTTATCTTGTAGTACGCGTCCGTAAAGTATCCGCATCTTTCATAGACCGACAAATTGCGGAGTTGGATATCCCCCCATAACTTCTTTTTCTCATGTCAAAGAATTCATTACTGATAGAAATCTGCAATACCTACTCCCACGTGTTCTATCAGTCCCTACCACTCGAATCATTCCATGATATAATCATGGTTAATGGGCCCTAAACTGCGCCTTGTCTTCGCTATGATGGTCATGACAACATGTTCGTTCATTTGTGTACATCGTTCAGGCAACTAGTACACAGAGGATGGATGTAGCATCAGGTGGTTTCTCTTTCTGAACGGAGGCTGCAACTATTCATTACTCAATGGATGTACTGAGATGAAAACCAAGTAGGGTACATTTTGGGTCATTTGTTAACCTGACATCTCAATGCAACGTGCAGTGATTTGACTTGCTGCACGTTGCATTCGAAGCTACTAGCAAATATTGTTCATGTGAACTCGAGCACTGGCTATTTAACATTGTACCATATTTCGCCAGGCATGTTGGCAAGAGTAATGTATATATTAATTCTACGGCTGGCAATGTGTATTTTTTATGTTCTCGAACATAACCTGCAAGTGGAAGGTGTACTTCTACGAACTCCTTATTTAAGTTGGTTCAAGAATTCCTAACGTGGCCAGCAGGTTAGTGTAGGAGTAGTTAGCTAACACTGTAGTATTTGCTATCGGACAAAATAGGGAAATGTGTATAAAAACTTTGTTGTCTAGTTCTAAATTAGCTGATGCGGTCAGTAGCTACTTACAGAAATGCTGCCTCTCCGTGCTCAGTGCACGCAAAAGCTAATTTTCATATGTGCGATTGTGTGTTTGTCGCACCATATCTGAGACGTCTGAATCATTGCTCAGTTTTCAAAGATGTAACTCAGACCTGTTTACTTGATATGTGTTGGCATTTGGGTGTAGAATTTTGTAATCATGTTGTTATCTGTTAGTGTAATCCATCAGTATCCACGTTGCGTCGGCTTGCTTGCTGCAGCAACCTAATTCACCTTTATCATTTTAAAAGCTAATGAGTACTTGCCTAATACTTTTAGCTTTGTTTGGTTGGTTATTCCATTCGTAAATTTAAAGGGCTAGTCCATTATGTAGCTAATTATAATCTTGATCAATACCTTCGTTATTCATTTATCCCGTGGCTTAATCTATACTTACTTGGATACATCGTGATTCTTCGCTGTACTAGTTGGTCACAGTGTGGCTGCCACCTGACTTACTCGTGCTATGGCATCAGCATTTGCATGTTGCTGCCACCTGACCCACACCAGTGGGACACTCTCTACTCGTACCGCGGCTTTAGCATCTGCATGTTGCTGTTACTTGACCCACAATTGTCGGGGCACTCTTAACTCGTGCCGTGGCATCAGCATTTGCATGTTGCAAATGCTGATGCCACGGAGGAGGAAGGAAAGGAGGCAGTGAAAGATGAAAACGGCCGGTTGTTGTTGTTAAGTGGCGATGTACGGAAATGGTGGGTCGAGTATTTTGACTGAGTTGTTGAATGTCGAGGATGACAGAGAGGCTGAATTGTTGCTGTGAGTGGTGGTGCACGGATTTCTGTTTTGGTAGACTTGTTGCGGACATTACCAGGGAAGAGGTGCAGGAGGCGGTAGAGGTGATGGAAACAGGAAAAGCTACTGGTTTGGGCGGATTTGCGACTGAGTGCTTTAAAAGGGGTTGAGTAACAATTGCCGATTGGCTGCTGAATCTGTTTAATGACGGGCGTGCGACCGATTGAGTGGCGCAGTGCTTGCACTGTTCCACTGTAGAATGGTTAAGGAGATGAACATGAATGCTGCCACTCGAGAGGTATCTGTTTATTATGTGTGGTCGGTAAGTTGTACGGGCGTGGGCTGATGAAAAGATTTAGAGACTACGGATGCCGCAATTGGAGAGGAACAGTGTGACTAGGAGTGGTAGAGCGTGTGCCAATCAGATGTTTGCAGTAAGATAACTGTGAGAATTGTCTTGCGAAAGG
>SDVV010003448.1:0-21371 GCA_016164225.1 Gammarus roeselii | reverse complement strand
GCAAATGGGCGGAGTTGACAGTTGAGCCAGTTGCTATTTGCTGATGATACGGCCCTGGTTGCGGATTCGGAGGAGAAGCTATGTAGGCTAGTGTCTTAGTTTGGTAGAGTGTGTGAGAGGAGGAAGTTTCGAGTGAACGTCGGCAAGAGTTAAGTAATGAGATGCTCGAGGAATGTCAATGCGAGCAAAATTAGTGTCACCCTAAATGGAGAGCTCATGGAGGAAGTTCAGTGTTTTAAGTATCTGGGCTCCCATGTGGAGATAACTGAACTAGTGGAAACTGAAGTGAAGGCGCGAGTGGAGAAGGGATGTAAAGTGTTGGGTGCACTAAAGAGTGTAATGAGCTGTAGGACGTTGGGGATGGGAGCAAAGAGAGGGCTGTATGAGGGTGTTGTTGTCCCAACTGTGCTCTACGGAGCTGAGGCTTGGGGGGTGAGAGCAGAGGAGAGAAGAAGGTTGAATGTTTTCGAGATGAAATGTTTGAGGACCATGGCTGAAGTAACGCTGAGAGACCGGATCACCAACGACGTGGTTCGAAACAGAACAGGGATGGTGAAGAAGTTGACAGAGTGGATTCGCGTGTACTGAGATGGTTCGGGCATATGGAGAGGATGGACGAAGGGAGATTGGTGAAAAGGGTGATGAATGCTGAGGCGAGTGGTCGCAGGCCTAGAGGTAGACCGAAGTTTGGGTGGATGGATGGTGTGAAGCAGGCGTTGGGAAGGAGAGACAAGAATGTGGAGGCGTGAGTGGAGAATGGTTGTGAATGGTTGATTTGACGTTGCCCTGATGTGCTTTCCCGCCCTGGGCACTCCGCTGTCGGGATGGTCGTGGGTGGGGGGGGCCCGGTCATTATGACGCGGTGGGGGTAAACCAGTGAAAACTGTCGGGCCCTGCTGCTGACGACGGATCCTCGGACTGCACTCGTGACCCAGAGTGTATGTTGAGGGGGTACCGGCCGGACCCTTTAGCACAAAAGGGCTAAGTTGTGTGAGTGTATGAGGGTGTGAGGTGCGCCTTGCCGTCGGCCACCCCCTTTTCGGGGGATGCGACCTAGTGTCTGTTTCCGTAACCTCCGGACACCACCAAGGTTTCGGGAAAAAGATTGATGGTGACAATTCGGGAATGCATGCGTCAGCTGCACTTTGGAATTCCTCGTATAGATGTATGACGTGGTTGCGCTCTAAAATGTCTTCGGGAAGGCCCTCCACATTGTCCAATGCGACATGTGTTGGAAATTCCTCCCAGCTGGCTTTCTGGTAGTTGAATCGAAGTTCCTGTGCATCGGGATTGTTTGGTCGGTTAGTAAGGAGCAATATGATCACTGGGCTGTGATCACTGTCATGAGTTTAAGGCAGAACTCTCCAAACGAGTTGGGGTGCTTAAGTGAGGGAGGGAACTGATTGATAAGCCGATGGCAGTTTCACTTTAGAAGGTGATCCGAGTGGGTTGTCAGTCGTTGAGAAGGACCAGGTTTTGAGTGTCTATGGTGTTGGTCATTATCACTCCCCTGGAGTCTGTTCTCACGCATCCCCACACTTCGTGGTAGCTGTTGAAGTCTCCAAGGAGGAGTACGGGAAGATACAGTTGATAAAGCAGATCGGTCATTAGTGCCACCAAGAGATCGTGGTTTCGTGACGAGTAGAGATATCTTCACTGCGACAGCTTGGAGTTCTGTTCTCAGAGGGAAGAGATGATAAGGTATGCTTTGATGAATCATAAGTTCCACTCCGCCGTGGGCAGTCACATTATTGTAATCTTCGCGACGGTGTATGACATATTGATGGATTGTGAAGGTTGCGGTGTCGCGGAGTTTGATCTCCTGGAGACCTACCACCAAAGGTTCATGGGTGGAGATTGGCGATAATAATTCAGCTTTCTTGCTTCCAAGTCCCTAGCAATTGCACTGAAGTATTGTACCGTCGTACATTTCGGATCTGTTTCACGCTCAGATCTTGATGATCTGGAGCGGTCGCGTGGTTTGTAAGAACTTTTGTGGTGTTCGTGTCTGTGAGGCGCAGGTGTCCTAGATAGAGAGCGTTCGCAGGAGCGTCCACTTTCCGTAGAACATGATTTAGACTCCCTGCGTTCTCGGCTGTGAGTGCTCTTGCAGGAGGAGGAGGGAGTACGATAGTAGTGTTTGCTTCTTGAGTGAGCTCGTTTTTTTTATTGGCTTCTTAAATATTATGATAGGCTGAGTAGTAGTTGTTGGGATATTTGAATCGAGTGCGGTGCATGGTCGATCAATGGTTTCGGGTGTCAGTTCTTCGTTGTAGGTCTTCAACGCGTCCTCGTGTAGGCGATGGTCGTTCTCACTCGTGAGATGTTCTGGTGTTGGGCATGTTAGCTGAAGGTTGTATACCTCACTTTGGTTTTCGCTGGGTGTGGTCGCAGTTAAGTCAGTCAGAAGCCGTTCAACGCACTGATCAAAGCGAGCCGTGGTTCGTGGGCTGTTGCTAATCTTCTTGCTTCGTGGCGAGAGGGCGTCGCGTACCCCGCGGTCGTCGTCGGAAGAATCTTCGTTTCTTTGTCTTCTGACTTTCGTATAAATGGACCTCTCTTCGTGGTCGACTGAGGCAACGTCCATCGCAGTGCTCTCCTGGGCACTGATGGATTCATTGCTTGGGACGCCCGCCTCTATTACGAGGGCGGTCGCTGGGCTGGTTGTGGTAATGTTAGTACTGGAGAGGGGTGTTGGGGTCATGGTAATAGGTTGTGTTGACAGTACATGAGTGTCGTCTGAGGGGGGTAGGTTTAGTTGTAAATTCAACTGCTTTGGCGTAATTTAAATTACGGCAGTTTAGGTTTTCGTCGTTACAGATTTGGATGGCTTATTTTCGTGTGACTCGGCGGTCGTTTTGTATGATTGTCATTGCTTTTTGGTCCATGTGCTTTGGGTAATCGTGGTCGCCTGCCTCATGGAGGCATTGCCAGTGGTAGTATTTAGGTTGGCGGGCTGTGCATTCCTTTCGGTCATGCTTGCCGACGCACCTCTTACAACGTTGGGATGTGTATGGCTCGCAGTATTTGATGACGTGGCCGTATTCCAGGCATTTTTTGCTCATTGTAAGCCATATCGCCACTGGGTAAGTTTTTGTTTTCCCTTGTTCGCCGGGGATTACTATGAATTCCGGTGTGTCGCATCCTGGGAAAGTGATTTGATTTTCGGTGGTGTTGGTGTTCCGTAGTTTGATCCATCCTGCTAGAGAATTTGATTTGATCATCGGTTCCACCAGAGCCTCAACGCGAGTCATAATAGGTTCCCCCGTAGGGCTCGATGATCATGGATTCCGGTAGGCTCGCACGCCTTAGTGTGCAAGAAAAAAAAACACAATGCTTTTGAAGTTAGAATAGTTTGACAATTTTAGCAATGTCAGACACACAAAGGTGCGCATAGGAAAAACGCTTAGACGAAACGGATCTCCTCTTCCAATCATTTAGAACTTGTAGGGTAATATGTACGCACGCTAGTGTGCAGAGGTATCATCGTTGAGACTGGTACAAGGTTTACGGCTACACGGACAAAATCAGCTCCGACAGCAGCAACGCAAATTTCGAATAATATGTTCATTTCTGAGCAGGCACGCGCATCAAAATTAGAAGTCATCAAATGGACACATGGATGGAATTAGATAGAACTGGATGCTCCTTTCCGACTGGATTTGAACCTTATTTCCACCGGAGCCTCAACAGGAGTCATCGCACGCTCCCCCCTTAGGGCACGTTAAATTACTTGACCTGAGGTTACTTCCCATTTCTAGGGTCAGATCTACATTTAAAGACTTGAAGCATATTAAATAGCAAATTTTTAAATCTGAAAATAGTAATTCGTTCGAATGTTATAGCAGAAGCAAGAAAGCGAGTGTGCGGAAATGTCCAATTCTGTGTATTACTTCCAACGTTGTACTGTGGCATTCTTGAAACATGCCAACTAACAGGCTGCACTCGATAGCGGCAACACAGCCTCCTACAACACGTTTTCCGGACCTTCTTGCTCGTCATGTCCTTCTGTGTGCTTCCCCTTGATGTGGAACGTCAAATGCTGCTTCTGGCCATACCTGGCCGGACAGAGCGGGCATGCAAAAGGCTTCTCACCAGTATGGGTCCTGTAGTGGGTGCGGAACCATGCCTTGTTGTAAAAGCCTTTCTGGCAGTAGCAGCACCAGTACTCTTTTACCATCGTTTGTGGATTAACCACAACGAGGCTGGCGAGATCGAGCTGTTCGAACGGGATGACGCTCAGCTCCGTGGAGTTGTTCCGGGAAAAAGTAGAGGAAGAGTAGGGTCCTGAAGTGCCACTATAATTTCGATGCAGTCGTTGTACCTGGCAAAAAAAAAAAATATGAGTTCACATACCTAATGATATACATCATTGAAGAAAGCACTGAAGTAGGAGTATTTAAAATACAGTTATTGAAAACTGCCATTTTTTTGCAATGAGCAATGGACTCGCAAGTACGGATTTCGGGGTAAAATAGTTCGATTACACTGACGTGTTTCAACATGCATGTTTAGATTTCTGATGCAATCAGCACATTTTTTTATAAGTATTTGCTAGAAGAGAAAAGAACCGGCAATCAATGCCAGCAATCATGTTGTTAACTAAGGAATTCAGGCCTGATATTACAGAAACAGACTTGACGCAAAAGCAGGCGGGATTACACAATTTTAGTAGTCATTTCAACTTTCATAGAAGTAATATTGGCGATCTTACACTATAAAGAGTGAAGAAGGTATATATACGAAACTAAAATTCAGTGAATGGGAGCAAGATAGGAAGGATCAGGCAAAGTGAAGTTTCAATGCCGAAATGAGTACAAGACCCTGTCCTTAACCTCACCTGTGCTCGCTCATCTGTATGCAGTGGAAATGAGCCCCTAATCTAATCGGACATCTGTAAACCATCCGCGGGAGAGCAAAGTGCTTCGTGCACAAGACAATGTTGAGAGATTCATACTTTTTCTTCACCATTCTGGACATGCAACATTGCACAACTAAAAAATTGCAGCACCTAAGAAAAGCAAGCCCTCCCCAGAAAATAGAAGGTAATAAACAATACTTTGCAATGGATGGAGACGTCGTGCATTGCATAAATAAATGTTCTTAAATTTTTATTGATAAAAAATATATATATATATATATATTATAAGAAACAACTTACAGACAACTGTTGTCCAAATTTTCTCTTGTGAGAGGAATAGCTGCTTAAAATGGTCATTAAAGAATAGCTGCATAAAGTGTGCTACTCGACAGGGTCATTAATGAATAGCTGCTTGATGTGGTCATTAAAGAATAGCTGCATAAAGTGTGCTACTCGACAGGGTCATTAATGAATAGCTGCTTGATGTGGTCATTAAAGAATAGCTGCATAAAGTGTGCTACTCGACAGGGTCATTAATGAATAGCTGCTTGATGTGGTCATTAAAGAATAGCTGCATAAAGTGTGCTACTCGACAGGGTCATTAATGAATAGCTGCTTGATGTGGTCATTAAAGAATAGCTGCATAAAGTGTGCTTCTCGACAGGGTCATTAATGAATAGCTGCTTGATGTGGTCATTAAAGAATAGCTGCATAAAGTGTGCTTCTCGACAGGGTCATTAATGAATAGCTGCTTGATGTGTTCATTAAAGAATTAGCTGCATAAAGTGTGCTTCTCGACAGGGTCATTAATAAATAGCTGTTTGATGTGGTCATTAAAGAGTAGCTGCATGAAGTGTGCTTCTCGACAGGGTCATTAATGAAAAGCTGCTCGATGTGGTCAATTAAAGTGTGCTGCTCGACAACGTCATTGAAGAATAGCTGCTTGATGTGGTCATTAAAGTGTGCTGCTCGACAGGGTCATTGATGAATAGCTGCTCGATGTGGTCATTAAAGTGTGCTGCTCGACAGGGTCATTGATGAATAGCTCCTTAATGTGGTCATTAAAGTGTAGTCATGAAAACTTCAAACCAACTGACATCACGGATAAATTAGTTTATCAAGGTTTGCAAATGCAAATTTGAACGAGTCCTAAATTAAATAGAGCAGAAAACATGAAACTGCCTCAAGAAGGCAAATAACAACATGTCTCCAATACATGAAACAATATAATTACTTGCTATAGAAAATAGTAATTGATGACTATTCACTTTAAATTTGTATTTGTTCATCACGATGTTGAAAATTAGATAGAATCACTCTGGTTGAATTAATACAGACTTTTCAGAACAATAGTTATCACTGCAAGAAGCGAGAAAACACCTGCCGAGGCAGCATCACTAGCCTTTGTTTCTGAAAAATAATGTTCGGAACAGGATGTCTGTAAGGAGGCGGCAGTTGGCGCTGGTTACGATAGACGATGGTTGGAATAGAATTGAGTCGAGTTAAAGCGTGACAACGAATCAATTCAGATACAATTCGCGTTGCAGCCTAAACGATAAGATATCCGTTACAATATTTTTACCAATCTGAAAACGTAAATAAATTGTGTTCTAGTCGTAAAAATGTCACAAGTTACAATTCAGCAAAGTCAAATTCTCGTTGCGATGGGCGGACTGACACACGGATAGACAAAGATTCTCCAGTCCATGGACAACCAAAGCCAAAGTAACCCGTTCAAATAGTCATGTGCAGAAACAAGTGCTGGATCGGATGACAGGGATTTTGCGAACATTTCTATTTTGACATCCGCGAATGCGGATGTTAAACTTAGCATCAGCGCGGAAGTGGATGTCGCGCCGTTACATGATTGTTCAAGAAAGGTCAATTACACAACTGATCCATTATTAGCAATTCTGCCTGTTGTTGAACATGAATGGATTTGATTTAAGCCTCATTTCCATCGGAGCCTCAACGTGAGTCATAACAGGCCCCCCCCCCCGTAGGGCTCGACGATCATGGATTCCGGTAGGCTCGCACGCCTCGGCGTGCGAGAAAAACAACGTTGTCATAGTTAGAACATTTTGAAAATTTCAGTCGTGTCAGACGCATGCTGGTGCGCACAAGAAAAATGTTTAGACGAAATGGATCTCCGCTTTCAATGATTTGGATCATCAAGAGTTATATGTATGAACGCCAGTGCGCACAGGTAGCATCGCCGAGTTTAGTACAAGGTTTACGGCTACACGGACCAAGTCAGCTCCGACAGCAACGCAACACAATGTTTACACCTACGTGGTCTAGTTCAGTTTTAGTACAATATATTTATTCATGAAAGATGAAGACTCAGACGAAACAATATGAATCCACGCCTCCAACCCCTCAGAACCTCATGAGTAATATGCGCACACACCAGTGCGCACTGATAGATTCGTCAAAATTGGTGCAAGGTTTACGGCTACACGGACCAAGTCAGCTCCGACAGCAACGCAACACAATGTTTACAGCTACGCGGTCTAGTGTATTTTTATTACAATTTATTTATTCATGTAAGATGAAGATTTAGATGAAATGAATCTCCGCCTCCAACCCCTCACAACCTCAAGAGTAATATGTACGCACGTCAGTGAGCACAGACAGTATCGTCGAAATTGGTACAAGGTCTACGGCTTCACGGATCAGATCAACTTCAACCGCAACGAACCACAAGATTTGTTGTTACGCGGTTAAGGTCAACAACAGAAATTACATAAGGTCCGAACACGCGCGAGCGAGCACGGAGTGAAAAAACACTTTCACAAAACTACAAACAGGAACCCTTCCACAAGCACACTAGCATTACTTTACCAAACTGTGGATCGTGAAGAAAGGGTAGGTTCATCATGGGCTGAATAACTGCTCAGATTATTGACATCACAGTTATTGTTTAAGAGGATAGGGTGGGAGGGCGAGGCCCAAAGGTCCCTCGGGTCGCCAAAGAGCCCGATGGGTCCCGGAAGGTAACCCAAGTCCCCCGAGCTCCACTGGTCCCTCGAGTCCCTTCGTCTTGGCTCATCTTGGCCTGTCTCGACTCATTTCTACTGATCTCGACGCACCTCGAACAGCCTTGACGCGGCTCTCCCCCTCTGCGCCGGTAATCCTGTTGTCTGTAATAACTTTTTTTTCTACTCAAGCACTTCAGGGTGGGAGCGGTGTGGAGGGGCAGAGGTCCCTTGAGTCCCAAACGAGCCCGATGAGTCCGGAGTGTAACCCAAGTCGCCCGGGTCTCCCGAGTTCCCCGGGTCCCTCGAGTCCCCCCTTGTCTCAGCTCATCTCGACGAGCCTTGAATCATTTCGGTCGGTTTCGACTCGTCGCACCCAACTCGACTGGTCTCAATGTGTTTCTACTGATCTCGACGCACCTCGACCAGCCTCGACGCGATTCTCCCCCTCTGCGTCAGCAATCCTGTGTACTGTAATAACTATTTTTTCTGCTCAAGCATTTCACATATATACATTTTCCTGTGTAAGGGTTTTACAGCGTGGGGAGAGGGGAGCAGAGCCTCCATGGTTCAGAGGGGCCTCAAGAAGGTCCCAAAGGGTCTCAATGGTGTCCCAAAGGCCCCAGAACGGTCCCCTCAAGTCCTCCTGGTCTTCGAAGTCCCTTGGGTTCCCGAAACCCTGAGTCGTGCGAGTCCCACGAGTACCCCTCATACCCTGGGTCACATTGTCTTAACCAGCCTCGATATATAACAAATTCAAAATTCATCACCATGAAAATAGAGCAGATAAATAATAGAGCCCAAGAAAGAAGAGATACTAAAATAAAGTGTTAATGATCTATAAAATGGATAATTGTCCATCCAACCCAAAACATAAATGAACAATGTATTCCTCAATTTCATTGATGAATTAATTAGTGTTCAAACTTTACCTGTAATAATAAACAATAATACAATTCGTACGAATCCATGTCTTTTTCCGCTCTACCTCATTTTTAGTTCTACCTATGTTCCCACTGCACCCAAAGGACCACCATCACACGTCAAGAAGAGCATTACTTCGGTCTCAAACATCAGTAAAATTTTGATGTAAACGCGACCTTCGATGGCAGTCAGACGCATAATCTTACTAAAAATCCTTTCATATTCCGACAGATTCAAGAAAGTAGCCACTTGCATACGCTTCATTGCAAAGGAGCCTTTATGAAGGCAACCGTTCATTGGACTGAACTAGCGCGTCAACTCAAACTTCTAACATCTCTTTTGTCAGAACAGAAAAACAGACTCGAAAGGATACCGATTGACTGATCAAATTATTAGAGATCAGATTAGAGTGCCATGGCTTTCCAGGGCACTGGAATCTGTCCTTCCGGCACATAACGTCAAACCAACAGTTGGCGCTGCATCAAGTCATCGTCCGTCTCCGGAATTGCCTCTTCTCATGACATGCTCAGGTCAGCACACTTTAGGGGGAGATATCACAAAAGTGTCCTACTCAAAATGAGCAGCAGAAAGTGATCCTCTGGGATGGAGGAGTCTATCGGTAGGTAAGATCAAGTATGATCAATTTACAACAAATCAGATTTCAGATAGGAGGTTGGTTTCTCGAAGGTAGCCAAGAAGCGGTTCGACACTGAATTGCCTGAGAGGGAACTCAGTATGCTTTAAGCGGGATCACAACATTAGAGTGATCGGGAACGTCACCAAACATCAAGTCAGCAATTGCTGCTGCGACAAATTATCGGCGGGTTATTTTCTGCATCTGAGTTGGTTTCGGTTCTAGTCATACTCTGGTCACAAGAATCCCCGGGGAGGATAAGGCAATATTATATGGGAATAAGGTAGGAACAGCAGCAATCCTTCTAAACTGAGCGATTAATGTGAGGTAAGAAAAGATGTCAATTCATAGTAGATGAAACATCAGGTAAAATATTGTTGGTTGGAGGTATTTGAGAAGTGCTTCCACACCGAATCGTCTCTGATGGAACTCGGAAAGCATTAGGCAGAGCGTACTGGTAGAGTCCAGGAACAGAGTCCTGCGAATACGACTGGGTCGGCATTCCGGCCAGGTTGGACAGTCCGCTAAAGCATGGTCGGTTGTGCCCTGTTCTTAACCGGCAGCAAAAAATTTCAGCTAATCGAAGACGATTTTTCGAGGATGCGTGAAAAAAAATCAAGTACAACTCTAGGTTTTGGTTTTAGTAGAGTTACAAAAACATGCCTTCGTGTATGTCTCATACCAACAAAAATTATATACATAACCTTTTTACACTATGTACGAAAGCATGAAAAAGCATGTCCATAAGTTTGATATCAAGCCATAGTGGAAACTCAGAAAAAATTTATGTGATGAATAAATCCCATTTAAATGTAGACAACACAGAAGAAAACGAACAATTCCAAAGTGCATGAGCATCGCCCGGGTGGCAGTATATTACGTTGTTGAGACGACAGTAACCGTCGTTTCTGTTTACAATGGGCTTTTGCAGGCTTCCTTGGCGTTCTCAACCGTAATACACACATCACATTAACAACCTCAACACCACCACCTCATCTAGACTACCTCAAGACCACCACCAACACTCTCGCTCTAGGTGATTTTAACATACACGGTAACTCCTGGCTCTCCACACAAAACACTGACCAAAGAGCTGATGTCCTCAGGGACGATCTAGACACACTGATCACGTTAAATAACCCGAACACACCCACTCGCAAATCTTTCAACCCAAATTTCCAACACACTTCTGGTGTCTCGTTCTGTAGACAATCCCGCTCCGAACTGTCAGTGATCAATTCACCATGACATGTCCTCCGAACACCTCCCAATAGCTAGTTATCAACCACCAAGAACTCCTATAAGCTTTCCATCCCTGATCCACAAAAGCACATTCTCCTCGCAACTACACTGGAACTCAAGAGCACGAATACACTGCGTCAATAGATATTAATTTACGCCACTTCGACATCACACCTTTTTGGTCCTCATTTAGAATTAAAATTACCTCCGTAACAGCCCCCTCCACCGCCGACAAAATCACACAAATTCAAACCCCCAACTCAGAAATAGATGCGGACAAAAGACGAGCTTGTGGCGGAATGTGTTCGCCAACACTAACCTTTACTGTTTAGACATACATGAGACAATCCTACCACCCAGCTCTCACACCATACCATCAGTTCCACCACATTGAGAGCTGAGGCTAAGAAACAACAACGACGTTCTCAAACAGAAAATATTTCGTATGCTCGCTATTCTGCAGTGGACAGCACACATACGCCACACGATGGCCGCGAGTTCGCATCCCACTGAACTCGATTGGTTTGTTGTCAGAAAGGGCATCCAGCCAATTAAAGAGCATGCAGCATCAAACACAAGTAAACAGCTATATTTCATTGATTGTGACACATGTGAGTCACGTCGCTTACCTATTGACAGTGCGATCGATTAATTACATTAACATCTTTGCATGACGTTAAAAAATAATTTTATCGTGTGGATTGGGAGTTTGAAAAAAGGCACCAATTGAAAATAGAACATATTCATCAAAACATATCTCAACTATTTACATTTTCTTGATTATTTGCTGAAGCTCATACAGAAATGATCCTTGACCAATATAATAAGTATTCAATTCCCAAGACTGTGCTTCTTAGCAAATAATTAAAGATTACCTTATACACGAAGACCTTACAATGTGAAAGAATTCATAATAGCAATCCAGCTATCACTAAAGAGTGCCTATCAGAGCAATTTTCATATCATAATATAATCGTCAGATTGGGAGATGTTTCTAGACTCAAGAAAATATACTATTATTCCTCGGGGAAAATTTGTTAACAGCGCAGCTTGTATCTCAGGTTGCAGGACATTCGAGATCAATATTTCAATTTGTGGGGTTCACTTGAGCCCATGCCTGCTAACGAGCGAGACTGTTAGAACGCAACAATACAAATCGGGCAGAGGAGGTTCCCACTTTCATCTGGCGATGAATGCTTAAAATCTTCGTGCTCCAACTGACAATGAAACCTCCCTTGGCAGGGAGAATAAAATCCCGCATGAACATTTGTCCAACAGTGGGATGGTTCGACAAGTCGGATTAATAAATTACTCATCATCGGACCAATCGTGAGCTCAGCAACGAGTGAACACTCCGGTATTATCCAACTTGGAAGAAACACTAGGCCAATCGCTCGACGATCATGGAAACTGGTCAACAGTGACTTAGTTTAGATCGCCTCATGGAAAGGTTAAGAGCAATCGCGGATCAATAACAGACTCCATCATCATGCATTGAAACGAAATGGAGGATGAACATTTTGAGCAAATCCTCCCAATACCGCGTGTCAAGTTCTTAATTTTCCAACGGTAAGACGAAAAAAGGAACGGGACGTAGGGTTGCTTGCAGTGAAATGTTTCTTGAAGCTGCTCCTTTCAACACTGGTAGGGGCAGACCTACCACTGGTACGGCTAATAAGGGAACGGGACGTCAGGGTGCTTGCAGCTGAAGTGTTTCTTGAGGCTACCCCTTTCAACACACTGGTAGGGGCAGACCGGGCATTGGTACGGCTTCTCGCCGCTGTGGGTGCGATAGTGGTTGCGGAAGTGGCTCTTGTCGTAGAACTCTTTACCACAAACAGGGCAGCGGTACCGCTTGTTGAGACCCCCCGTACGAACGCTGTCAAAATCCAGGTTATCAAAAGGAACCACAGAAGAAGGAGGAGTCGCCGCTGATGTTAGTAGAGGGCGCTGCGTTGCGGCTGATTCACCGATCAAAGTAACGCGGCCGCCAGATGTCGCAAGGGAAATGAAGGAAGAGTGAGGGAGAACCTGCACAAACAGAATTTGGTGAATATAACTAGCAACAACAGTTACAACGACATTGAGATTACCATAGAAAAGAACCTTGCACTGTATAGTACCGATATCCTGTAAGTTACATTAACTGAATAAAGGAAATGTAGCCTAGGGATTAGAAATGTGCACCTTTTTAAGACTTAACCCCCTAAAAGGTTTGAACATGCGTCAGTTAAGTGTAATCAATTACTTTTTTTCGTTATGCTGGCCAACAATAAGCCTTTGGCAGAGGTAGAAGTTTCGAGGCGAGCCTAGCTTAAACACTGTAATACCATTGAGAACATGAAGCGCGCACAACTTTTCTTATGTGAATGGCCGACGGGTTAGAGCACTGGCCCCGCAAACTGTGCGCCGCCAGTTCTCAACTAAGTAGCGGGCTAATAAAGCTCTTCTCCAATGATCTTAGGAACTTACGTCAGCAAGTTTACGAAGTACCAAACAGAGTGCTTGGTCGGCTATCAAGTTATCTTCCAGACCCGTCGTGGTGAGGTTTCCCACGCACTTTATAAGATAGCAGTAATTGATCCACATTACATAGACAAGCAAAGAGCAACCCTCTTATTGTCTACGAGGGCTGTAAGATATTACATTTCAGTGAACATCAAATCAGTAAACTTCTAACTGAACAGGCGATGAACCTTTTACACCACTCTGCTTTTCCCAATTTTTGGTAAACATGTTGTGTCTTTCTATGGTTGAACATCCAACTGCCATGCAGGGATTGTTAAGGCAAGGTAATCGGTCACACATAAATCGCTACGAGTAGCTCAGTGGTAGAGTGCTCGAGTAGGGATGAGACGTTCAAGGGTCGACTACTGTTAGCGAGATGTGCCGTTAGACGGCGGTTTATGAGCTGTTGGTTCACTGTCGTACCTAAGGAACATAAGGTGTATATAGAAAACGAACTTCAACTCTGATGAATAAATCACTAATCCAATAATTCCACAGAATGATGCAACTACCAAGTTATCCAACTTGCATTGTTGGTTTGATCACTCCGTAGAGGGTTTTAAGAACGTGTTTCGTAGCTCCTTTTTCATATTAGATGATTCGGTTTCTACTAGTGGCCCAGTTCCTGACTGAGTTCGACCATATCAGTGGTGGATTTTTATTAAAATCTACACCGGCATTCCCCAACTAGTTCTAAGATTATTTAGAAGCATACTTTTTCGTTCAACAGTAGCATAGGATCACATGACGGGCTGTTGTGTCACTGTATCCCACGTCTGTGACGAACTACAGCTCAAAACAAATCAGATGATTTAAAACGAATACAATCATCCTTCATCTGCTGTTACTAAATATAAGATCATAAAGTCAAAATGGGCCATTCCAAAGCCCCACATCAGCACCGTACCCAATAGTGCTTCAAACTACATTTATTAAATTCAAAATTTAGCAAATAAAGTTAGGGAAAACAAGTATGAAAACGGGAAAGAAAATAGGATGGCACAGCTGACTTACATTACAAAATAGCAGTTAGGCGACGCAAATGACTGGGCCTACATGCGACAGCCGCTTATTCGAGGAAGGCGGACGAATACTGTTCACTGTTAACATTTGTCACTTTTATCCAACGTGAGTCTTCGTCAAGTCCCGATTTGTTTACTTATTTCAGATACACTTCTAAGAAAATTGAAATAAATACTTTCATCACTGCAATTTCCCCTTTTATGCATTGAAATCTGTGATCTATTGAGATCACCCTAGAACAAAAGATGCCCCAACACATTTAAAGTTTCTTCATGAAAAACGGCAGTTCGGGATGCTGGGTGTTAAAGTGCTTCTTAAGGTTGCTCTTTTCAACACACTGATAGGAGCAGTGTGGGCACTGGAAGGGCTTTTCGCCGGTGTGGGTGCGGTAATGGTTGCGACAGTGTGTCTTGTCGTAAAACAGTTTGTGGCAGACAGGGCAGCGGTACTTCATGTGAGGGAGACCCGTGCGAACGGAATCAGCGTCCAAGGCATCAAAAGGAACCAGTTGCTCCGATTGCTGATGACGCTGTGGGGCCGAGGAACCGCCAGACTGAGGATAGGAGTTGCCAGGTGTCGCGAGATAGTCGAAGGAATGGTGGCGGTTAACCTGCCCAGATGGAATTGAATGTTAGGAAGGAACTTTGGGATAGAAAGGGCCATTTTAGTGTCGCAAGGGTTTACAGCTATTCATCAAACCGTTGTAGATTAGATGAGGGAACCATCTCCATGGAGGGAAAGTTGGATTTCGAAGACGAATATAGTGCGGTATTTGGAGTGTTCCTCAACTTTGCAAACAATTACAATAGCATCTGGAAAGCAGTATCGTTCGAAAATGATCAAAACGTGTTTTGATGATTACTGGAGAGCTGTAACTCTCGCACGAATTAAATTTTAAGCGATTCAACGAAAATCAATTGAAAAAGTACCAAAGAAAATAAATGTGAAGGCATTTTCTTCATTTCGTACTAAAATAATTTCAAGAAACGCGATGCGAGAAATTGCACAGTATTTCAATTGGCAGGAAGAAAACATTCATGTGCGGCGGAGATGAGTCTTCAAACCAGAAAAAGAATGCCGATATGCAAAACTACTGCCCTTGACAACCATCGTGCAGCTCGTGACAAGAAAGTTCGAACCATTTTTTAAGGTATTTCATGAGGCGGAGATTTGATTTGAGCCTCATTTCCACCGGAGCCTCACCGTGAGTCATAATAGGCTCCCTCGTAGGGCGCGACCGTCACACTAATTTTACAGTATTGTTTACTCTAATCAATGCAGGTTTCAGTGCAGCATTCAACTAAGACCATCACCTGAGTGCAGTGTTCCGAATATTTTAGCCTATAATATATGAACCGAATGAAATAAATAATGGTTATTGCATCCACAATTCCAAGTTGCCTTATCCTCGGCACATACATGGCAAAAAATGTATGCAACCGCCTAGTCGTGATAATTTGCAATGAAAGAAGGGAAGAAATCAAAACGCTCCATATACTTTCATACAATTATATTAACAAAAAGAATACAGCTACTATTAACTACGGAGGAGGTACTATCAACGCCAGAAATCTTAGTTTCGCTTCATGATTTCGACATTCTTTTGATGAGCTTGTATATATCCGGGTATGATTTTATGGTTGTATGTATGCAGCCACACGCCTGGGAGAACATCCATATGAATGCATACGTTAATACGTACTCAGCAGCCATACAACTTGGCGGAATGCATACGTAAATACCATCTCAATGCAGGGATGTCCAGAACAAAACGCGACAAGTTCCTCCATCTGTATGGCTATATGTACATCATGTAACTAATACATTAACAGATTCCGCTAAGCATTTAATCTACAAGCTTTTATTTGCTTACATTAAAACTAAGAAAATAGCTTTGCGTTCAATATTGAAGAAAATATTTATTTGTACAAAATTGCCTTAGGAGTGTTTTTCCGTAGGACGAGTGGCATCCTTCAGTGCAATTAATAAATGGAAACCTTTTAGACCAAACGGACGAAGATCCAACAGTTCAATTTGATTAGTAAAATTCAAAAAGAAAAAAAAAATGTTGAGTAAAACAATTAACACATTTCCAAGAGTACTCAATTTCGTTAGACGCCTGATATAAAAATAACTAAGAACTAAATTAATGATGTTTCTAGCCCCAAATATTGCTCAACATAATGTTACTAGAAAGGGATAGAAACTAAGCGTAAACACGAGAGCAGGGATCTTTGGAGCCAATTTGGATGAAATAACAAACAGAAGACAGTTCTTATGAATGAATTCAAGTATAATCCAAACCTTAACATCATATCTACACAAAGTATCAGCAAAACTACGGCTCTTAGTACTCGTTTTATTAAATGTTTGCTAACGGACGTCAATAGTAAAAAAGGAAAAGGTGCAGTAAAAGCAAAAATGTTCAGCTTTTATCTATATCATAATTTAGAAGATGTCTATCCGTCCGTCACGCTTTGTTTGGCTCATTCTTCAGCCCGAAAGAAATCACGAATATTGCAGGAAAAAACTTACCCTTCTTGTAAGATGTATAGCGGTAAATTAGTTTTGGGAACCACTGCAATAACTTTTTTTTCATGCTAACATCGCCGTGTTACAAAAACAATATAAATATAAAAATTCAACAATATATCTAAAATAAAAGACAGCAAAGTGACAATAAATAGCAGAGCCTCTACGCAGCAGCTCGAATTGTCGACTTCCTGTACAATTATTTGCTGTGTCACAATTACGAAGCCAAAGTCTCATGGGCTTTGTAACGAGCCAATAATGAAGTTCCAAGCTAAATATAATGGCCGTATCACGAATACTTGAAGTTGCCAGTGGAGAGCTGCACAATTAACCCTAGCCCTTGGTCAAAAACTATCAGGTTTAACCCACTCTAAAGATATCAAAACGCGCAACATTTTTTGTCCACGGAATTTGAATCACGGAACAAATGCTTTTTTTTTTCAACGTTCACGCGATTCAGTGAGCAGCCCTTGGAAAAAAACGCACTTGTCTACCACATCATTAACAGTACCAGTAAAAAAGCACAGTCTTTCACTACAAAAGATATCCATGTCAGGATATATATAATTGCAATGGCAATAAAGTTGATCAGCTGGAAAACTAACTTAACAACTTCCTCGGCTTGCAATAAGTAGAAAATGGAGCATTAGCCTTACTTAAATATCTTCAACTCATGGACTCCCGAGTCTAAAACAATTTCAGATCTTCGACGAAGACTGCGGTGTTGATATACTCGACAGCAAAAGTCGCAGCGAAAGAGCAGGTTAATAAACCCTAAAGTGATGAGGGGAAACCGTGGAACAGATGCGTGTTACCGTTGACAAACTGATCAAGCACGCTGGTGCAAAGTGCATCTGAAGTAACGCTCTCCGTGTGGGTGAGCCGCGTCACACACCCAGAGGGTGCGGTCGCATCACGCCCCGTCTATTTAGTGACTTTGCTATGGGAACATGACCGGAACAACATCATGGGATCAGCCCACTAGCTCGAATCAGTGCAAAAATTGATATACATCCAGGACGATGTCTTTGGAAGGACCTCCCTTGCAAGACAACAGCAAATGGATGAAGTTAGAGAGCTGAAAACTCAATACTAGACAGTATATTTCAAGGGTCATCACTTAGATGACCAGGAGGAAAACAATCTGAACCACATCAGCCAAGATCTTGTCACCATCATCAACAAAAGCAAGTCAACAACCCATTGCATCCAACAACATACTCAAACTAAATCGATGTGACTTCCAGGCTTCCGAGAGTAAAGAACATGCGTTATTAAAAATCACTAGAGGTGTTATTGAGGAGTTCGATGGTGGGGTCTGGACCTCAGAAAAGATTTCGATTGTGTTAAGCATGAAATTCAGGTGGTGAAATTACGGTATTACGTAGTGAGTTCCAACGACTGGAGTTGCATGAAAGATTGTCTCCTTGATAGCGAACACTCAGTGTATTGGAATGAACAATCATCTTCTGATAATTCGCTTAATAAACAATTACCGCAGAAGTCGTTTCTAGGCCTTTTGCTCTTCCTTGTCTATATCAATGACAGTTCAAACACTTGCGACAGGTCGACTTTTGTCCAGATGATCCATGAGTGTAGTCGAATGGAAAAAAGCGTAATGATACTATTACTGATAGGAATAATCGATTGATTTGCATTTTAAACTGATTCACAAAATAACTAGACTCTTAATGTTGACAAGGCTTAAGTCATGATATTTTAGAGGAGAAAAATACCCATTCCTAACCCACAGGTCGAATTGAAGGGTTAACCTTTTGTGAATGTAGTT
The DNA here is from genome assembly GCA_016164225.1 of Gammarus roeselii. Classification (NCBI taxonomy): domain Eukaryota; kingdom Metazoa; phylum Arthropoda; class Malacostraca; order Amphipoda; family Gammaridae; genus Gammarus; species Gammarus roeselii. Next base: position 2,880 of record SDVV010003448.1, on the reverse strand, counting down.
TATCGGCGTAGCAGCAGTATGACCAAGCTCGAAAGATCACCTCTCTTTTGTTACCGTGTATAAATAAAATCTTGCAGCATCCTCTGCAAAAATCGAAGTTGAAGTGTTTATTCACAAAGCTTTGGAGCATTCAACTAACATCGTTGGACATTTCTACTCTGTTTATTACAGGTCAGTGTGTTGGATAATTCTACAGTTTCTTTATTACAGGTCAGCGTGTTAGACAATTCTACAGTTTCTTTATTACGGGTCAGTGTGTTGGACAATTCTACAGTTTCTTTATTACAGGTCAGTGTGTTGGACAATTCTACTGTTTCTTCATTACAGGTCAGTGTGTTGGACAAATAATTTTACTGTTTTTTATAGAAATAAATAGTTCCGCGTATTATTTTCTGAAGTTTTGCCATATCCGGTCAAGTTTATTCAAGTAGCAAAGTTGTCACCAGAAGAGCTTAACCTGACGAACTTAGTAGCTACACATTATAAAAATTTGTTATTTTCCAACCTGTCATTTCACCTTAATCAATTTTAATTCCGAACTCTTTATGCTAAACAGTATCCGCGATGCAGGCTTGTCTTTCACGACCTGCGCTGTGCAATCAATGCCTTTTGTGGACTCGTGATTTACCGCGCATGATGAGGGGTCACAGTCCAGGATCGAAATATAGCGCATCCTATTGCTTCTGTTGCCAAAATATGAACATCCTGGAAAAACACTGTGCGGGTATTTCCCTTTTATCAACTAGCTGTTAAAATAATGGTAGGAAATGTTTTTTTTTCTCTGATGTCTTCCGGGTCGTGATAAAGCACTTGGGGACGGTCAGTGAGAATAATGAAGAAAAAGAGACAGGGAACGAGTAACCCATTAAGCACTTGGGGACAGTCAGTGAGAAGAATGAAGAAGAAGAGACAGGGAACGAGTAACCCATTAAGCACTTGGGGACAGTCAGTGAGAAGAATGAAGAAGAGACAGGGAACGAGTAACCCATTAAGCACTTGGGGACGGTCAGTGAGAATAATGAAGTAAAAGAGACAGGGAACGAGTAACCCATTAAGCACTTGGGGACAGTCAGTGAGAAGAATGAAGAAGAGACAGGGAACGAGTAACCCATTAAGCACTTGGGGACGGTCAGTGAGAAGAATGTAGAAGAGACAGGGAACGAGTAGCTCATGCATAGATCAGCACTCCGACGTGCAACACCCAACGAACACTCAAAAATGACGGTCAACAAATCGTGTCTTGGCTGTTGATCGTTCGGGAACCATCGTCACTGAACATCGTACGTCTGAATTGCTCAAAGTAGTACGGAGACCAACAATAACACGATTCAATAGAGAAGCAATGTTTCTACTGTAGAAGAACAGGCTTCGACCGTCGTCACTATGTCGTGGAATGAACGTTTTCAAACGATGGACTGTAATTTTTTGAAAAATGCGTCGTGGTCGGGAGGATTAGTCTTCATAAAAATATTTTGGTTATCGCTGACATGCGTATCTAGACAAACTATTTCCAACAGAAATGACTACGGTCTCATTGCAAACTTTACATTTTAGGTGAAATTTAAGTGAACAAAAAAATCTTCATATCCACAGAATAATGATCGAGTGGAAAGCTCGATCAGCGTCAGGAGATACTTTCAATAGCCACACTCATGACCAATTTACCGCAAAGTTGAAGGCACATGTTTCTATAAAACTCAAAAACATTGTATGTCTAGACCAAGGTTGATCTAGGGTGAAAAGTGTACAGAGATGTTTGATATTCATACATGATGCTACAAATTGGAGGTGTACACACTCAAACAAATGGCTGTGCCCAGAGTCGGCGCTCAACTGACTATCTGTTAGACGAAGTTTTCAAAATACACGAGAACTGTTAGAATAATAACGGAAAGCAAAGACGCAGGAAAACATATCACTGAAGATCCCAATGCTCGAATAAACCTATGGTTGGACATTAATAATACGTTCGGAGGCACGAAGTCCCTAACCTGATGTTGGCTTGGGTTAACAAAAAATATGACCCACCTAATTCAACTAAGGGCCCTCTGGGCTACGACATAATAATTCAACTACATCATTCTAATGCCACCACTTCCGACGTGCAACTGCTGAATCAATGTACTGCCGCGTTGCAACAGTAATTTTTTACTGCGAACCCCAGATATTTGGCTGAACTAAACTTCAGTGAGAGGTAAATAACATAGATATTTCTCATGAAGAACTCTTCAACTACAAAGAGAAACACGCAGGTTAAGAGAAGCCAACCAAAACTTAGTACAAATATGGAAGAGAGACGATATTTGCAAGGCAGCCGTTAGCAACCATAGCAAATACATACATTCACTAATATAAAGAAGGAACCTTCAATGTGTGTGCATGCGACTCCCAACAACTGATGAGGCGAGCTGTTTAGAGGTGGGTAGGAGGCTACCCGAGAGTGGGCAAGCATGTCATCAGCAGGTATAGTGCCTGGAGGGGGGGGGGGGGCAGAGTTCACAGGAACACGACGACACACACTGTTCAGGTCACCTCCCAGTCCCAGGGGAGGTGGCACGCTAACACTGAGAGGAACAGTTTGCTGAGGCTCCACATCAAGTGAACGTGTCTTGTACTCAACTCGAACTGACCATGTTGTCCGGATATCAATGTACATAGAACTGTCACAAACTTCTTGCCAGAGGGAGCAAACATACCTCTCATAGGTACAATATGTGAGACGCACAAACCAAACATTTGGTAAAAAGAATAAGGAAATTCAGTTGTGTAACAAACAATAACATTTAAATTTCAAGAAGAGCTTTATGATCATTTAGACCTCACAAAACAACTATTTTTAATTGTATATATACACAAAGGAAAATATATATATATATGTAA